>NW_010586797.1:262965-283157 GCF_000705375.1 Tinamus guttatus
GACATTGAGGGCTGGGCTTGTCACGAGTGTTGTTCTGACACAATTATGCCCATTCTATCCCTTTTGCATATAGTCTATTCCCAAATATTTTTTTCCAGAATAAATAGTCCTTCCTTCAGGCAGAGAATCAATTGGTATACAGAGGACAAGCCAGTTGGGACTGTGATTCTGGAAGTGGTTATATATTGAGTATTCTGTTTTCAGTGTTCCATGTGGAAATTTTTTTTCAATGTGGACATTTTTTTTTCTCAAATAAGTGTTCTACTTTGTGAAAATTGGATTTATTTTAGCTTGGGGAAAAAAGTTTTCCAGCAAAAGGAAAGCTGACCATGATAATACTACTTCCATTCAGGACCCTGAACTGAGACCACTCTGGAGGAAAGAGATGCAAATCCCCATAATTTTACCTCATTCTATGAGGTCCCTCTCTGTACACTGGAGAATTGAGAACAAGAATTTTGGCTCCATATAATCACAGTTTATGGATAAAACAAAGGATATATATCCCAGGCAAATCCCATGGCCTCAGTTTTTGATAACATCAGATTTATGGCAAAAGAATCACAACACATTTCTGGAGATTCTTAGTAGGGATCAAATGCCACTGCCCCATGCAGGAAGCTTTCCTGAAGGTTCTAGAGACTGTGTTTTTCTTGGACATCAAGGTGATAGGGAAAGCATGGCATGTGTTGCCTACTAAATATTAAGCAAGAACATTTAACGTAAGTATCATTTAACCTAAGTGACCCTTAATTCTTAGGTTCTTATGCTGACTTACTTGTGCTAAGTGTATGTAAAATATTACCTGTGACCAAAACAGACTCACACAAGCTTTAAACCAGGTAGCACAGGTACTGGTGGTGTTCAGCTAGAGCTGGACACAATTCAGCTCATACCGACAAACCCATACAAAAAATGTATGTTAGCAGCAGCATGGATGTGTCCTGAAGTACAAAACATGGCTAGGGAAGTTCCTCTGACAATTTTTTTTCCTTAATTATTTATTTTCTTTTTAAAAAAAATAAAAAATAAATCCATTAAGAACAGTGTTCAAATTGCAGAAAAGGAGTTCAAAATCAAATATAAGAGATAAAATTAAAATTTGAAATTACACCCCTGTCCTATGCTCTGAGCTTCAAACCTCTAATGTGTCTAATGCTATTTCCATTTTAAATTAATTTAATAGAAAAATTGGTAAAACATCACAAAATTTTTCAGATAAAAATCTCATATTTCAACACAAATTGTTTCCCTGTTTAACAGGGAGAAGTGCTGAACAGAAAACATGGCATCATTATTTGTGCCAGAGTTTTAGCTTCATTTTCTATTTTCTGCTCCAGAACAGATTAGAGAAGTCACTTACACCCGTAAATTATTGAGTGGGACTTCAAAAAAACTCCTAGGGAAATATGAGCAGGTACGTACTAAAATAGCTTTAAAAAAATGGTCCTGTGTTCCCAGTGTACTCAATTATACTTCAAAAGAGTGCTATAATATTACATGAAATTAAAATCATCACATGCACACTTACTGTCATAGTGGCTACCATAAACAACATACCATAGTGGGTACCTTAAACACCAGAGAGGTGTTTTTAGGTAGACATTTTCATACACTGCCAATTTGAAGATCCAACACTTCAAAATTCATCTGTCTCCTCATACACAGTACTGCTCTCCCTATATCTAGATAGTCATAAGGCAAAAGAAGTTGCCTTAAAAAGCCCTGCGTGGAAGTATATCCTTCCAGTGTCTTGCTGTTTGTTTGAAGATGCTAATGATTACCAGAGAGTTTCAGAGTAATGACATCTCACTCCACGCACAAATCTCTCAGGACCTAGTTATTTGTAAGGTTCTTAGAAAAAGGCTGTGATCTCATATAACAGAGCTATCCAGAACAAGGACTTCAGACAAAGTGGAAGTCTCAGCTCAGGATTTTCTGGCTTTTCTTAGTTAAGGGTCTGATGATTAGTGCAGGATAATAAAGTTTGTGTGTGCAAGTTGGATTCAGACTCTTGCTCCTATTTTGTTCAGTATTGTACTGTTGTACTGTTCTGTACAGTACTGTAGTCTGTTCCAATAATTACAGGCTAATGTTGTAATTATAGACTTCTTTTAATTTTCATTTTTCATGGCAACAGCTCTGGGGAGTTTTTCATTTAAAAAACAGATTAAAAAATACAGTAAAAATAATGGGTAATTTGGGAGAATATATGCAAATGGATCAGTAAAACCACGAAGTGAATAACACAGAATAACACAGACCAAAAAAAATATCCTCCTTGCACCGAAGGTTTCAACAATCAGACAGCAGTAACTCTCTATGTCTGTAAAGAGACAGCTCAGTACCCTTAGCTTTCACTGAACTAAAACACTGGCCAGCATCACACAGCACTGGGATGCCAAACTTTAGTTCTCATCCACCTTGGATTTCTTTCTTGAGGATATGCTTCAATGAAACACTGAGTGAATAACACAGCACACTTACTTATTACAGTAGAGAAGCAATAAGTGAAAGCACTTCACATAAAACAAGTAACTGGGAAATCTCCCAAAAGACTGATATCTCTTGCAAGTATATGGCAACCTATATTCTGAAAATATGTGTATATATGTGCTTGATTTTATGTGCTTTTGCATGAGTATTTGTTCTGCCATGAGACCTGAGTTATATCTACAGGAGGTTATCTGAAGCTTCTTCTTTCCATTGTACATGAGGCCAAAAATTATCAGCCCTGAACACTGGGCCAAATCCCTAGTACACATGAACACCTGGACTGAATACGACAAAAGTCACTGCATCAGCAAAACACAGAAAAACATCCTCCATATGGCAACCACCTGCCTTAGAGGATTGTGCTAGCACAAGGTGGATCACTAAGATAATTAAGTTGAATTTTTAACAGGGAATTACTTCTTTTTCTGCAAGACTACAAAATCAACTGCTTTCTCAAATTTCTTGAGATTCATTTGACAGATTGCAGTCTTGATTCAATAGACTAATTTAGGATTCAATAGACTAACTTGGGTTTCTCTCTACATATTAACAGGTTAGAGCCTCAAAAAGGCTTTTACTTGCTGTATTTGTTTAATGTTAGTCTGTTTTATTCTCAGTAGACTTTTGTCCCATTGACTTGACCACAAATGAATATCTTCTGTTAGTAATATTACGATGGGACTAACATTTGCCATATTTGGTGGACTCATAGAATGGATTTCCCAGAACAAATCTTACTATTTAAAAGAGGGTGTCAAAAAAAAAAGGCTTTTCATTATGTTTCTCTCCCACCTTCCAATATTCTGTGAGTGTTGACTCTACAAACTACATGGTTTGATTAGAAAGTATAAAACTTGGACAAACGATGTAAAGAATACAATGGAACTATCCATGTGACAGGAGTTTTCTCCTGGTAGAAATACTTTGCATAAAACTGGTCATCACAAGATAAAAAAGACTAAGTTTACATTCTAAGATGATCTTGTGTTATATCATGAGACTCTTCGTACTTTGTAGACTTAGCAATTAATTAATGTTATATACAAATATCACTTCTTCATACAAATATCACTTCTTTTACCTCCAAAATTCAAACATATCTAGGGAACAAAAGGCAATTGTTTCCCAACACAAGATAACATTACACACAGGTTTAGGGAAGAAATTAAAAATAACATTCAATTGAAACAGCAAGGGGAATTTAGGTAGGCAGAACGCAATTACCCAAGCTGGAATTTGGCCAAGACACTGGGGCTAACACTTTTTTTCCCTTTTGAAAAGTGCCAAGAGATCTTTAATGATGCCAAGGGATCCCTAATGAGAACAGGTCAGGACCTTTGTTTGATATCTCAGCTAAAACATGGCAATCTCAGCAGCTCCATACTACCTAACACAAGGCTGGGGCATAAGTTCAAAAAGAAGAGACACACTAGAGGATCATCTACCACCACTTCCTCCTTTCATATACTGCTTTCCATGTTTTTCTTCCACTTCAGAGCCTACCAAAGTGTTGTTCCTCAGCTAAGGAGCAGAATACGAGAACACCAGTATTTAAAAAAAAAAAAAAAAGTTTCACTCAGTCATCATTGTTCCCCTTTGGTAATTTCTTCTGGGTAAATCTGAACTGGGTACTGGCTGGCTAAGAATGGTGAGCTAACTAAGGACAGCAAAGTGCAGCCTCCTCCAGAGATGACAGAATACAAGTATGACCAGAAATAAAAAAGCAGAAAGTGAACCATTCTGGTCAGGGACCAGGAACATCTGCCCTATGAGGAAAGGCTGAGAGAGCTGGGCCTGTTCAGCCTGAAGAAGAGAAGGCCGAGAGGGGGACCTAATCAATGTGTATAAATACCTTAAGGGAGGGAGCGAGAAGGATGGGGCCAGCCTCTTTTCAGTGGTGGCAAGTGACAGGACAAGAGGAAATGGCCACAAACTGAAGCACTGAAAGCTCCACAGGAACTTAAGGAAAAAATTCTTGATAGTGAGGGTGATAGAGCACTGGAATAGGTTGCCAAGAGAGGTTGTGGAATCTCATTCTCTGGAGATCTTCAGAACTCGCTTGGACACAATCCTGTGCCATGTGCTGTAGGTGACCTGGCATGTGCAGGGGGGTTGGACTAAATGTCCCTTCCAACCTTAACCATTTTAGTCCTTAAAATAGTATTGCAATGACAGTTTTAGATTGTCAAAAAATCTTTTCAATTGGGTAAAATATTTTAAAATGTATTTTGTCTTCCAATTTTGGGGGATTATAAAGATGAGACTCTGGTTATTTCCATGGTGTAAGTGCCCACAGTTCGGATATGACATATTCTAACTTCAAATAAATAAATAAATAAATGAGAGGAAAAAGCGAGCTTAATTTTGAAATGCTATTGCATTCAGACTCTGCATGTTAATAAACAGTCCAGCTTCCAGATGCACTGAGTAGGCTCAGCTTGTTTGTTTCAGTTTATATCTACTGATGGCACATGATCACATGCTAAAAATGTGCTTGGCAGGATTAGGCCCCAAGCCCAAACAAACTAATTTAAAGATACTTCAATAGTATTTGCAAAGACAGCAAATATAGTCACACAAAAGCCAGTTGCTCTCTATTTGTCTTCCATTTATTCCCACTAGGTCAACAACTAGTGCAGCTGGTCCCAGATGGTCCACGGGTCTCACAGTTAAAGAACACTGACCTGGTTTGTTTGATCAAGCTACAAGAAACTCTAGTGCTACAGGTGGCTAAATTTCCTCTTAGCCTCCAAATATTAGAGATACCACCATAAAAAAAGGTTTGATGGTTCTTATTAAGATATCGTGGTTCCCACGGTGCTCATCGTGTACTTATGATCAGATCCTTCAAAGGGATAAAAGCCTCCATTAAGGAAAATAGTCCTTGATGATACTGCATGAAATGGAAAGATAGATTCCTCAATTACATCAATCTATTGATGGACTCCATGCATTGCCATATATATAGCACTTTGACTGCTTTCCATGCCTGGTAGGTCCTGCAAGTCCTCTTTCTGGATTACTTAAACAGTGCACTGTGCACTCCCTCAGAATAACTTCTTTGTCAGTTGGACAGTCTCTTGAGATAAAAATGCACTGCAACCAAGAGTTGGGAAATGTAAGTAAGTCACCCTTGTTTTCCTCGGCATAACAGTATGATTTTGAGTAACGCTTCTTAGGAACATAAAATAATTTGTACAGTGTGTAAAGTACTCTTATTAAACATATGAGTTGACAAAGGAACCCAAGAGACACAGAATAATTTGTCTCAAAGGTATCCTTTGCTATGGTATTTACAATTATTGTCTTATCTGACATCTTCCTAACAATGGCATACTTCTTACCTAGTAAAATAGCAATTACCAGGTAATTCTTTGAAAATACAGCCCCTCAAAGACTTCAGCATGAAGGGATTCAAGGTGGACCTACCTTGTACAAAAGGAGCTTAGCATGACAAAGAACCAAGACCTGAACTGGAACAAGTAGAAATGTGAGATACTGCAGAGTCAAATCACCATGTCCTCTTCCTCTGACTACAAGTGATGGCACCACATCACAGATGTGGCTGGCTTGGGAGAGAGTTCAGCCTCCCTCCCATACCTTTCTCTCAAGTGAATCTGCCTCTGACCGGAACATTAGAAATCAGCATAAACAAGGTCCTTTGTCCAAAGTTGGAGGAGGGAGTTCAGCAAAATCAGGTGGTTGGCTTAAAAACTATGTGACTTCATTTGTCTTATCGGAATTTTGAGCTGTTAAACTTTATTACTGGCTCTTTTCATCCATTTGTATTACTTCACCACATGACCTCAGGAACTGGAACTTTAAGAATGCTTGATCCCAGGAGAGTTTTGAGAATCTCTAGAAAATTAAAAACCTGAATTTTACTCTCTACTATACATTATGTGCATACATACATACATAAAAGGACACAAACAAAGCATCTGGATGTTCAGGTGTCTTCGTGTTCCCATTATTTAGCCTTGTTTCATGATGCACTGTATGCCCAAACAGATATTAAATCTATTACGATTAGTTTAGCATTAGCATTAGTTTAGCTAAGAGCATGGAGCTCTTAGCTAGAACAGCACCCAAATTTCACTGAGAATCTCTCAGTGGCTGGACTTACATATCTGAACCATTACAGCTGACTTCATTAACAGTGTGGCAGCCTTTCTCATTTCCAAGACAACATCTCTCAGACAGCGTTTGTATTTTCAGCTTGCATCGAAGTATGTTTAGATACAGAGTTAATAGACAATGTATATAAGTACATATTTGTACTTTCCAAATGCATCACACTGAGACCTTTCACATAAACATGAAAATGTTAAGAAGCTTAGTTCAAACGAGCCTCTGAAAACCTGAGAGAGTCAAGAGTAACAAAGAAGATAAAAAGCTGTAGAAGTAGGGAGATTTTTAGAAGAAGATGTCTAAATGAGATTCTCATGTATCTGCACAAAAACAGTAAGAAAAGTAGTGTTATCTAAATGGGACCATTACTTGCCCCCAGCTGATTTATGGCAATTACAGTTAATTTATCAATCAAGAACTTGGAGAACATAGAAAGACCTGTTCATGCAAGACCTGTATCCCATTTTGGAGGATGACACTTCATGGCTGCCCTTTTCCTCAATTGTTAGTTCAGCATGCTGGGAATGGGTCACTTTAAGCAAATTTGCTTTCTATCATCAAGGGTTTCTCATGATTCCTTCATTTGTGTTTGGGGTTTGCATGTGGTCACTCTTTGGATAGGTTGAACACAACTTACTTTCCAAGATTATGAAGATTATGAAGATTAGAGGCATTAACCTAGGGTGGAATACACCTCAAAAGATACCGATGTTTAATCAAACATAAACTTGATGAAATATCCAGTATTCCTTGAGCCACCACTAATAAAAGTTTAATTTAAGCCTCACTTGACTCCCCTGGCCACTAGCCAGAAAACCAAGAAAGAACTTTTAATATATGGAAAGCCAAGGAGATGTATGGAAATAAATAAATAAATAAACCACTAACAGTGTCCAGCTCCTGGGGTTCAAAGAAAGGATTTACCTCAGTTCACATTCACCATGACACTCAATTTGTCCCATAGTGAGGTGCAAAATTTTGTGCAAGCTGGCTGACTAGAGATAAGAACTAATAGCCTATGTTTTTACCTGCCCTTACACACAGAAGATTAGTGATCAACAAATCCTAGAAGTGTTGGGCCTGTTTCAGATAACCCTTAGCACATTGGCATGAGTATCTGACGTTTGCTAAAATTGATATAATTTCTTGGTCACGCAAAACTGGCCTAGAGTAAAGACAGTGTGCAATAACATATTGTTGTAAAAAATGAGAGCCAAGTGGACATTTCACAGCCTTCTAAAAGATTCGGCTATGGCAGTTTCCAAAGGGTTAAAGGAAAAGGGAGTTTGTATTTTATGAGCATTGCCTCACCCACTCTTTGTCAAGATACTGACTAAGCCTCAATATGATAGAAAAGAAACTGAAGAGGTCTTTGCTTGGCAGTGGGTCGAGAACAGCTGTGAAAATAAATGATGACTAGAGAGAGAGAGAATATGAGGTACCAGTATGCCTTACTGTATTTTTAAATTTATGCTGCAGATGGTGGAGTGTTTTCGAATCTCAGCACTCTGAAATAACTAACCTGGCAGGTGCACACCTGGTGGACTTCTGGGGGAGAGATCCAACCATTATTATCATAGAAGATCCAGTTGTTAAAGCAGAAGAACTGCATGGTCACACATTTTTTTGCTGCATGCCAAATCTACATATCAAATCACAGGCAGAAATTAAAGAGTGCATAAGTATTCATACACAGATACACACGTGCCTGTCCATGTGCTTTTCATGTGTACATACATTTGTGGGTATTTGATGTTAATGAGAGATCACGGCATTCCAATCATTTTTTTTTATTTATTTCACATTTTTGTGTGTGTTATTACCAGAAGAACTGGTAACAGGAAGGAGGCTCTACCTCTGGTTACAGGAAAAAAAATCCCTCAACCCATACGATTCTTTTCAACATCTGTTTCTTTTCTTTTCTTTCATAGAAAGCATGCATGAATAATCAGACCACAGAGCTGCTGTTAATTGTAAAAATCATTAGTAAACTTCCAGGTGCTGTTTACTATATAACCATTGTAATTTTCTATCCTAAAATCAGCATCTCACCAACATCATTGTCTGCCCTGGGGCATGGGGATTGTGCAGCTTTTACATTGTCAAAGGCAGTTGCAACCCCATTTGCTAGCAGTGAAAGAAATGGATCCACACCTGCAGCGTTTGAGGCAATAATTCCTAATATTAGCCAGACCTCATGAGGAGAGGGCTTTTTTGCCAATCCTTTATGATTCAACACTTTACAATCCATTTGAAATCATTTAAATATTCTTTTATTTTGTTACTCCTACCCCATGTTTATTCTTCCCTTCATTTCTCCCTCCTCCTGAAACAGACCTATGAGTAAGAGACAGGCACTATACCATACTGTACCTATGCAGCCAAAGAAACTCACAAATTAAAACCCACCTCTTATTTTCGGGTAAGAATTATTAGACCTATCCAAAAAAAGGTCAGAGAGACGTTATATGATACATTATGACTAAGTACAGATTAAATCCAAATCTCACTCGGAAATAATATCTGGTCTCTACAAAAAAAAAAAAATTTCAAAGTCTGAATAGAATCATTGGGCCAGAACAAATGATATCTTATAAAGCAAACTACAGCTAACAGGACCTCAGCTGGTTCAAATCGGAATATTTTCCCTGACTTCAGGAGAGCTGCACCTGTTCACATTGCCAAGGCTCTGCCCCTTAGTGCTCTCAGAATGTACCAGCCTTCCACAAGTTTGTTGGCTCTCAAAAACAGCTTTGCAACTGGCATTTTTATCAGATGTATCTGTATGTCTGAAATGCCTTCTGAATTGTTGTCTTCAATCTCAGCAAGAGATCCTGCTCAGAAAAAATAATTCAAAGAGAACAAGCCATCTCAACCATAACGCCATTTCTGAGAAACTTCAAACAATGCCAGCACAAAATTCAATAAATATTTTATTCAGTAAGTTTCATCTTCTAGAAAAATGCATTCAGCATCATATACATAGCACTACTAGACTAAAAATAATGCTAAAAAACAATCATGTTTCTTTTTGCCATAGCATACATCTGGTAGCACCAACTCTGGAGAACAGCCACCTGAACACACTTAAGTAGATGCAATATAAAGATTGCATATGTTCTAAAAATCCCTCACCTATGTGAGCTGGCTTGGCACCCAGTAGAACTGCTGGGAAGGAAGAAGAGCTGTAGCACTGTAGCCCAAGAAAAACAGTGCTGGGTCTAACCCTTACTAGTACTCAGCCTCCATAAACCATATTGGATTCCTTAAGAATTGTTGAACTCAACCCACGCAAAACAAGGGAGGCTGAGAAAAGAAAAATAAAAAATTTTAAGCAAGAGTAACAGGGGAGTAGGCCAAAAAAGCAACAGTAGGTTGAAGCTCTATTCAGCAAAGTGGGTTTTAAAGCCAAGCCTGTTCAGTAAATTTTTAAAAAAAAAAATGTTTAATGGCTAATGCTTGATTAAAATCAAGTTCCAGGCACATAAACTTTAGACCTTTAGACTTAAAGGTTGACACATACTGAAGTGCTTTGTTGAACTGAGGCCTAGACAATATTGACTGAATTAGGATGCAATTTTAAACACTCTACAATGTATCCGTGTCTTTGTAACAGACAATGTTGTCTTCCATAATGGAGAAGGCTCTTCATTCTCATAAAATAAATAACTGCCTGGTAACATTTTCATCATAAGTAGACATTTGTTTTTGCTTTTGGGGAATGTACCCACACAAACATCCTTCTGGTAACTAGGAGAGCTGATCATACAAATATGCTTTTTCAAAGTATACTTTATTTTCTTAGAAATATTTTTTCAGAGTTCTCAGTGTTGGCTTCTGCTTTAGGATTTTTTCTTGTGATCATAAGCCTACACAGGATACTTCAAAAATTGTGACAAAAAGTCAGTTTACTTAGAATTCTGAAATCTTCTTACTTCCTGAATCATCCTAAGGTAAATATGAATTATTTGTCCCTACTCTTACTTTTCACTCAACGGTAAAATGCCTTGAAATGTAGGTTGAACTTGTCTGAGAGGCCCAAACACAGCTGTGCATCTGTGAGGCCTTAATAATGCTTTTCAAACCCATTCAAAGCACTTTGAAGTAAATGGAAAGAAAAAAGCTTTAATAGACATCAGTAGACATTCATTCAGGCCTATCTAGTCTTCAGAGATCCTTTTTTTTTCTTTCTGTCTTTATTTTTATTTTTATTTTTTTGAATAGCTATTGTCCTCTTTACTTTTAAAATTGATTGTCTTTGTGTCACTAGAAATTTATTTAAAATCTGCTCCATAAATAATCTGGTATTTACAATAAGTAATATACAGTATCATTTCCCTCTTTGGCTTTCAGATTGCATTGTTCCAGATACTCGACTGGAAGTTTTTAGCAAGTTTAATTTTCATAACTCTGTGAAGTTTGTTCCAAGATTTCCAGGTGTGTCTGATCACTGAGTTATTTGTCTTTAAATCTTTCAGGGTGAATTCTTCATAGGTGCCAACCTTGCATGTGTCTGTTAATTGATGCTCTGTTTTCACCCATGGCAATTGCACTTCATCAGCCTGCCAGACTCTGAAAGCTTGAGCCAAATTAAAAGCCCACTGCTAGAGCTTTACATTTGGTAACTCTAAACCTCCATATTTCTAAGGTTGGCAAAATGTTTTGTACTTCCCCTCTTCAGCCTATGCTTTGCAGACAGAAAATAGACATGGCCTTAGTCACTTGCATATAAGCTATGCAAAAGCAGTTTTGGAAATACACAACTAATTTGTGGAGCTGTAATAATTTGAAACATGCCTTATAGGGTGAGCTTGAATAGATACTGGTGCCTGACATCTCCTCTTATATTCTGTTTTATATGTTCAGATATTATGATTTTAAAGATTTCTTTCTGAAAATACTTTCCCATTGTCGTGTATTTAAAAAAAAAAACCTCAAAGAAAATACTAGTTTCCACTGCAGACCTCTTTAGTTGGTGGCTTGATACATGGCTAAAATCAAATACCACTTTCAGATGGTATTTGTGTGCAAGCACTTGACCACGTCTGTAGCATCCAGAAAAACTAGCTACCTTCATCAGGTCCTCTTTTTCTTAGTAAATCTTTTTTGTTATATCATGTTCACTAGACTTCTTTATACATGGGATGCTAACAGACCTTCAGGCCATTAGTTATTTTATTTTAATTAAAAAAATAGCTTTCACTAACAAAGCATTAGCCCAAACCAATACAGACAACATTTTATTTCTGCGTGAGTTTCTGCTGTGTTGTGTCTTATTCTTCAGAGATCATCTCCTCTACTAATCTTGGAATAGATCAACATCTGTTGGTCTGTGTGGGTGGAACATAGAAGTAAATATTACTATTACTACTGCTACTACTACTATTACTAACAGCATGATACCTCTCAAATGTAGTCATCCAAATAAACTTGTCAGGGTGCCCTAATAACTTCCCTGTGACCTCCCCTGATTTCTGACCAGGCTCAGGAGCCTACTTTCATCTTATCCCAGGGCTGTAAGCCTCTGGCACAGTAAAACTACAGGAGTGTCAGTCTCCAGTCCCACCTCTGGGCCCATCTCCCTTTGATCTGGGATGGAGGTCATGCATGGCCCCCAGACCTGGTTCATCACTGGCCATGTCACAGTTCTCAATGAATCCATTACCAGCTATGATTCTACCTCGTGTTTGCCTGTGAGACTCCAACCATGGAGGGCTGGAGTAAGGGCATGGCTAGGACACCCTCAGTCCTGATCCTTGGAGGCAGCCTGACCTTTGCTGCTGCCCAGCAGAAGCTTATGATATTCAATGACATTTAATTCATTCATTCATTTCCTGAACTGTTTCTACAAATAAGAAAACATACCTAACCTACCAAGCAGTGTCATTAACGACTTTAATTCTAATCCATAAAATCCTGCAGTTTAGTTCTTTATCTCATAAACTATCATAAAAATATGGATTTACAGAATCTCTGTGGAAACAACATTGGAACAAATGGCAGAAACTTCTAACGGTAACGTACTCAACATAGATAACTGCTGCCTTGGAGTTATTCTTCCCTTTCATCCCAAGGCACTGTAACTACTGTCAGTGCTGACTGTACTAGGCATCATCCTATAAAGAAGAGTTTCTTGGGAAATGAGGCCCTGATTTTTATACTTACTAGAAAGGAAAAAAAAAGGGTATTCTCTATCCACTCAGCAACCTTATAACATACCCTGAAGGGCGGGCCTGTTTACAAGTGGTTTCATGTCAGTTTTAGGGCTAACTGTGTAAGGAGAAGAAGAATATTCCCATCATTTTTTTTTTTCACCAAGAAAGAACACCAAAACACTGATTCAGTCCACATAATGAGAATTTAAGTTAAGAATATAGGAATACAGTAGCATTAGATACCCCTGAAGTCAGTTAAGACAGTCATCTCAAAAACGCAATTGTAAAGTTAACAATCTGTTCCCAATGTGACTGGGGTTTGCAGGAGAAAGGTATGCTTCCCTTTGGAAATAAATCACTATCATAAACAGAGCTTTCTGCAGAAGACAAGCTTCCTAAAGGTCTTCCTAAAAGTGTCTGTGTCCAAGTGATCCATTCTCCTTCTCTGATAGCCTTCTCAGAGCATCACTCACCATTTGGGTAGATTTTCATAAGAAGCACAGAATGGGGAGGTAGGTTCTGACTTTACTGCTCTTAACAAGACCAGGCCTAGAGGCCATCAAATCAGGCTAGTAGGAGAGAGGTTCTGGGCTAACAGTAGCAGATTGTTCTGCCTTCAGTGTGAGGTCAACCTGTGTAATTCTCGGCTAGAGGAACACTAATGTAGAGCATTAGAGGTATCTGAACCCAGTGGCCTTTGGCACCTGTGGGGATTCCTACTATCCAGAAAATGAAGCTGCTGCAGCCCAGGTCCATCCAGAAGTGAGGTGGCTGAGGACATATTAATAATAGGTATTAATGTACAAAGACCACAAACGGCCATGTGGATCAGCACAAACAAGCGAAAGTGCCTTTATTCATGTAAGTACCCACAACAAATCATAAATATGAACAGCACAAAGGCTCAGTCCAGTTCCTCGCCTCCAGATGACCAGACTAGAAGTTCAGCTGTGGAACATGCACACAAACAATTTGCATTTTTCCAGTAGTTGGTCTTAGATGTTAAGTCTGCCCACTAATTGGCCCCCAAACCCTTGTCTCTTCCAGGTACTGAGGCATGGACCAGTTACAGGTTTTGCACAATCTCAGAATTCTCTTCATCATTTAATAAGTCAGTGCCCCTTCAGACAATAACCTTCCTCGATTTATCTGGCATTACAGGAAGACAGTGTCTTTTACTGGCATATTTCCTTTTGGTGGGTTTCACATCAGGAAAAACAGTATAACGGTTCTCCTTGGGCAGTCTTAGAAACAGCCAGTCCAGCAGGCTTCCCATTCATTGAATGGATCAATAGGCTTTTTTTTTCCCCCTTATTGTTCCTTTGGTCCGTGTTTGGTCCTTGTGTTCACCGTGATTAGCTTTTAATCACATTACCTAAAAAGATGTGCTAAAAATGGTTGTTGCTTAAGTTTAGGTGCATTCAGAGTGGTGAAGCTCATTGAAGTTCATTGAGAGTTAGCGTATATATAGAAACCATCCAGCTCAGGAAGTTCACCCATGCTGTAAATGATTGAAGGCTAGGAGAATGCCAGCAAGAAGTATCATATTCACTTGTCTTGCTCTTAAACTCTTCCCTTGAGAGGTGCTTTTGATTCTGTCCTAAATATGATAGTGAAAAAGATGAATGTTGAGTCTTCTCAAGAAAAGAACATAGGATGGCTGTTTTTATAAGGCACAACCATGGCTTTAAGGGCCCTTTCTCTACCTAGAAGGTCTACCTAGAAGCTCTACCTAGAAGAGGGACTTACTTGACATTGTAACAAGTATTAATCTGTCATGCCTTTTTCTTCTTTAGACCTATTTGAAGAGACAGTATCTCAAATGTGAAGACCAAATGAAATTGCAGAAGACAAGGTCTCACTCATCACACAAAATACTGGCAGAAGCAAAAAGGACCAATGTGTTAAAGTGCAGGTAAGAAGCATAGAGTGATTTCAGGAATTTTACCTGTTGCGTATTTAAGACCCTCCACAATAAGCTCTCATTTTTGTGAAAAAAAAAATTAAAGATCGGGCCTTTAACACATAATTTGCCCTTTTTTTTTCGTAAATCTTCATTTAGCTGAAGTTATCTAAGGACAGATCAAGACAACATACAACACAAGGAGGAGGAAAACAACACTAGACATGAGTTATTCTGCAATCCATAGATCTGTTATCACAAGCTGTTTTTTCATTTAGCATCTCCACTGTGTGTTTCTCCATAAAGCACTATGTTTTTGCTCTGGATTAAACTAAACTATTTGTTGCTTAATATGGGGCTTTTTACAGATTATTTAAGGCACAATTTCTGTTTATGGTCCCAGGGTAGATTCTAATCACCTTTGTTTACCTCATATTCCTTTCCTAATTAACTGACAACGTATTAGCATACATTTTTTTTATCCCTGGAGCATTAATTATACATAATTTATATCATAAGCATGTATTCCTTATCAGTTGTCTGAATAAAATATTTACCTGTTTATAGCTACTTGAGGTTAACACTTTTATACAAAAAACTCACCTGAGACTTCCAATCAAATTATCAGATTTTCAATTTTCTGTTATATAACGATACTATATTAGTCATTGGAGTATTTTATTCCACTCTAGGCTAAACAATCATTTAGTGCAGCAGAATGCTGGCAGCATTAATTAACCAATGATACATGCTCAGTTGAACAATAAGCTGCAAATAATAAAAATGCAAGATGAGATAATGTATAGACCTTCAGTGTTAATTGTGTATTGGGTAGCAGCTCTAAATCCTCCTGAATTGTACATGTGTAACTCAGTGAGGTCTGTGGATCTGAAGGCAGGTCTCACTCACAAACAAGACTGAACACTGTCACTCTCTGGCTGAAAAATTCATCCTAACATCTGTTTCCAAATGCAAAATATGGCAGAAAAGGGTAGAAGAATGTGCTCTTTTCTCACCTCAGGACAAATAAATTGATAAAGATACAATGGCAAAGAGGAAAGAGAGAAAGAAAGAGAGAGAGAAAGAGAGGAAAGAGAGGAAGAGAGGAAGGAAGGAAGGGAGGAAGGGAGGAAGGAAGGGAGGAAGGGAGGAAGGAAGGGAGGAAGGGAGGAAGGAAGGGAGGAAGGGAGGAAGGAAGGGAGGAAGGGAGGAAGGAAGGGAGGAAGGGAGGAAGGAAGGGAGGAAGGGAGGAAGGAAGGGAGGAAGGGAGGAAGGAAGGGAGGAAGGGAGGAAGGAAGGGAGGAAGGGAGGAAGGAAGGGAGGAAGGGAGGAAGGAAGGGAGGAAGGGAGGAAGGAAGGGAGGAAGGGAGGAAGGAAGGGAGGAAGGGAGGAAGGAAGGGAGGAAGGGAGGAAGGAAGGGAGGAAGGGAGGAAGGAAGGGAGGAAGGGAGGAAGGAAGGGAGGAAGGGAGGAAGGAAGGGAGGAAGGGAGGAAGGAAGGGAGGAAGGGAGGAAGGAAGGGAGGAAGGGAGGAAGGAAGGGAGGAAGGGAGGAAGGAAGGGAGGAAGGGAGGAAGGAAGGGAGGAAGGGAGGAAGGAAGGGAGGAAGGGAGGAAGGAAGGGAGGAAGGGAGGAAGGAAGGGAGGAAGGGAGGAAGGAAGGGAGGAAGGGAGGAAGGAAGGGAGGAAGGGAGGAAGGAAGGGAGGAAGGGAGGAAGGAAGGGAGGAAGGGAGGAAGGAAGGGAGGAAGGGAGGAAGGAAGGGAGGAAGGGAGGAAGGAAGGGAGGAAGGGAGGAAGGAAGGGAGGAAGGGAGGAAGGAAGGGAGGAAGGGAGGAAGGAAGGGAGGAAGGGAGGAAGGAAGGGAGGAAGGGAGGAAGGAAGGGAGGAAGGGAGGAAGGAAGGGAGGAAGGGAGGAAGGAAGGGAGGAAGGGAGGAAGGAAGGGAGGAAGGGAGGAAGGAAGGGAGGAAGGGAGGAAGGAAGGGAGGAAGGGAGGAAGGAAGGGAGGAAGGGAGGAAGGAAGGGAGGAAGGGAGGAAGGAAGGGAGGAAGGGAGGAAGGAAGGGAGGAAGGAAGGAAGGAAGGAAAGGAACATGCAGACAGACCACAGCCTTAATGTAGGACACTGGACTTTTATAGGACTGGAATCAATTAGTTTGTTCCAAACCAAATACACTTTCTGCCTTCATGCTATATCATGGCTTGGTTGACCAAACTATTTTGCCTTTTTTCATTGCTCACCTTTTCCCTTCCACTTTCTTCTCAGCTGTTGGGTTTTTTTTATCCACCTGTGGCTTTCTGAAATAACTCCATGGTATTCATCTTCCATTCTTATTTTATTAAGTACCTCTGTTGCTGTTCAGTTTTTATGTTTCATTCCTCTCACTCCTGTTGCTCTGTGACTTTCAGACTCCAGGTCCTCTCTGTATCTTCTTATTCTTTTTCTTCCCTTCTTTTCTCTGTTTTCTTGTCTTCTCTAATATCACTGCCCATATATTCCCCTTTCCCTCAGCATAATTTTCTATTTACTTTGCTCTTCACTTACTATTCATTATTCCCCTATTTTTTTGTACAATCATTGTGCTTAGGAGCTCTGGCCATGGAGGAGGGTCCATTATACTAGACACTATAGAAACACAAAGCAAATTGTGTGCCTCTGACCCAAGCAGCAAGATACAAGAAAAGGAACTAGTGGAGACTGACTGCTAGATCAAAAGAAAACGCACTCCTTTCATCCCTGAATATATATTCTTCAATTTATTTTGGAAGACAGAGAATGAAGATGGTGTTATTCTCTTAAAAAAAAAAAAGTAATCATGGTTGGAAGCCCATGTGCATTGGGGAGAGACAATAAGAAAATAAGACAGCAGAATAAATGCTGATAACTCTGAGTCAGAAATTTTCATGGTGGAAAGAAATGCATCTTCAAAGGGACAAAGTGTATAGGAGGACAATGAAACAATTGCACCGTATATATAACATACAGGTAACATGACACATACAGTGACTCATGATTACTTCTATCTTAGAGTCTGTATTCACCTGACCAATTTAGACATCTACATTGAAGTTAGCTTCTAGATTCCCTGTACGCTCAACAGACAAAGGGATTTCCTGAACTCCGTTTGTCTTTAAAGAAAATGTCTAAAATAGCCAAGGTTGACTGAACCTTAAAAATATGTTCACCTTTCTCCATTGACTGGAAACAAGTCTAGGTAGCTCAAATATTGACACTGTAAAATATTAAAACATTAAATAAGGTGAACTCTGCAGGCATGTCCAACCTTGATAATAATCTGGCCTTAGTCCTGATTTTGTCCTCTCCATGTGATCCTCTGTGCTCCTCTGGCCTATACCTGCTGTTCAAACAGATCCAGAAAAGCCAAGACTCTGCTAACCTACCCACGTGCTGGAGACCTTTGTGAGCCTTCCCAATATGTATATAATCATATATAACAACAGCTCAAGACCATGTCATGATTTCTCTGGCCTCCTCCTCATTAGGGAAGAATGCTGACTGTGGTCTCCCAGAAACCAGGTCAGAACTGCCTGCTGCTTTCTGGCCAACAGTGAGCAGCTTCTAAGACTCACGGCCTCAGACGACTTATAAGATACTGTTCAAAGAACTGTTGCATTCATCTTCTGGAAAAAAAAGTCAGTTAGTAATATTTCTATATAATGTCCTTAGCTGTCCTGAGAAGGCAAAGACCTTGGAAAAACATTCTTCTCACAGCTTATAATACAGCCCTTTTGCTCTTAGTACTGGTTTGGTTTTTTGTTTTTCAGCACCACTTCTCTAAAGATAAAATCAAACAGTCAGACTACGAGACTATATCTTGATTACTAGAGATTGGTGATAGGAAGATTAAACAGTGTTTGAAGCAACAGAGTTTCTTTACTTTCACAAATTGGCTGCCAGAATGCCAGAGACCTCCATGTGTGACTGAAGTGCTCCTTGTGGAAGGCTTGGCACAAGTAATCTATGCTGAACAAAATTCTCTCACTTCCTTGGAGAAGAGAAAGTAGCTAATCTGCATATTCTGTCTGTAGGTAGCATTTGTCTTGGACATAGAGTGGGAACCATCCGCATTTTGTCCTCTCTTTTCCAGGGATGGTCATCCTGACATTTTTCTATTTAAAAAAAAAAAAAAAAAAGGAGAATCATGTTTACATACATGTCTTCATTGTCTGTATTCAGTTCTCAGAGTATTCATGAATGAATTGGTAGAAAAGAGAAAAAAGCAGTGCCTCAATAGAGGAATGCAAATGTAATGACCTGCTGCTGCTGTGTACTGAAGCAGACTGCTGAGGCCACCAAGAGATGAGAAGAAACACTCTCACCTCTGGCAGCCTGTCAGCAAAATAACCTAGATATAGATGTTTGTTCCAGAAGCTCCACGGGATTTTTTACTTCCTCTCTTCTTCCTCCATTAAACAAGGTGATAATGAGCATGAAAAAGGGAAAGAAGTTTTATCACTGGATTCATTGCTGACCCCGTGGTTTCCACAGACTCCGTGTACCATGCCAGGCCATGAGGCTTTGGTAATGATCAGCAGAAGCCTATTGGAGAACAATAATTGGCCTTATTAGGTTGTGCTCAGTAAAAATATAGACAAATGGGGTGAACAATGGTGCACAGGAGTGCCTTATGGCTCACAAGAGTGTCTCAGTTCACAAGAAATGTTGAGAGTTGACAGCAGCTTCTTGGTCCAAGAAGTGAGAAATTCTGTTTCAAGATGCACAATTGTTTTAAACTGCAACAGATAGCACATAAAATGGCAGCTTTTCACTTAACAGCTTTTCTGCTATGTGTTTCCAGAATTTCTTTGCTCACTTTGTTGGTAACTATAAAGCTTCCAGGCCTTTTCAGTCATTTTAGCTCTTCTGATCCAACTGTTCTTTTTATTCTTCTGCTGTAACAACTGTGTCTTTGAAGTAGGAACCACTCAGCCCTGCCCAGGCAAACTACTGAAAACACCGAGCCTGAACCAGTAAAACTGAAGATGCAATCTGATTTCTATAGCTTTGAACCAGATGAAGGCAAGAAGCCACCCAATCTCCTTAAGCCCAGAGAGTGTGCACTAAATAGAGAGCTACAAAAGCAGACTTTAGCTGAGCACCTAGTGCATTTAACACATAAAATCATTTGGTGCAATTGG
Source organism: Tinamus guttatus (assembly GCF_000705375.1). The sequence goes on from NW_010586797.1 coordinate 282,805, forward strand.
TGCAACTATCTCTCATGAGCAGTGAACAGAGGTAGTATTTAAATACACAGAGAGGAACATCTTCCTTTCAAAAAGAAGCTGCAAGGTCAACTTTTTCAATTTCAGCTGCTTAAAATTAGCATCCTTTCTCTACAGCAAGGCATTTAGGTGGTTTCGTTTTTACTGAGGTGCCTCAAATAAAGCAGCCAAGACAACAACAACAGAAAGATCTTGGCTCAGATCCCAATACCTCCGTACCTCCTAACTGCCTGAAGCAGTTTTATTCAGGATACATAGACCCTAGAGATATCAGCTGAGTGCACACTTTATGGAAAACTCTGGAGGATTTTTGTCTCTCGGTGAGAGCTGAGCCC
>NW_010586797.1:288582-312616 GCF_000705375.1 Tinamus guttatus
GGAACAATCCACCCTTCTTTCGTAAAAAAGGGTTTTTTTTTTTTTTTTTTTTTTTAAATTCTGACTTTATGAAGTGCCTTTCAACAAGAATAATTTCTAGTACTAACTGCTCTTTTTCAACAAGAGAAACAGTTTTCTTTCTTTCTTTCTTTCTTTCTTTCTTTCTTTCTTTCTTCTGAAACTCTATCTTGATTTATTGTTTGGAAGAAGGAAAGCTGTTGTTTTTCTTTCACATAGAAACATTTAATTTTAAGATAATACTTTGCTTTTGCATTGCTCCAAACAGAACAATTTCCCATTAAAGATAAAGTGAGAATGAGCAGACTGTGGCCACTGAACAGAGTGTGCTGGCACGACAGAGCAGCAGTGTAATGACATTAAGGCTGAGATTTTTAAAACATTCAAAAAATAAATCAAATTACAAAAGAAAAAAATACTTAAAATTGTCTGAGCAGCATAGAGTCACTTGGAGGTCCTTCTCAAAGGCAGAACAATTGGCTTCACCTACAGAACTTAACTGCTCCAGCTGGTCATTACCTGACCACTAAAGCCCTTTGGATGAGTCAATAATGTTTAAGTAACCCACATCCAGGCACTGCCTTAACACCTTCCTTAACGGACTGCAGTGCAAATGCATGGTACAATTAATTAACTCTGGGACCAAAACCAGAGTCTCCAGCTTCCAAAACAAATGCTCAACTGTTTAGCCAAAAACTCCAATGGCATAAGCCAATTTACTCCGTGTTTTATTAAACGTCCACAGTGTTTAGAATCAGTAAGTCACATTGGATCTGGCACTTTATATAATGAACCTTGGTGAACACTTCCTCATCTACCCGAACTCAATTATAAGCTAGTACTGTGAATTTCTGTATTTAGGGCATTTCTATTTTACTGCAAATCCTATGTAATGGTGCAAAATTTGGCAACATATGTAACCCAATTAAAACATGTGACTGCTTGCGTATGTGCGTCTGCTTTATTTTGAAAAGCCTGGAAGCTCCTTTTTGGCCTATGTGTTTTTTACAGTACTACTTGCGATCATTGCTGATGTGCAGGCCTTCAGCTGGAGATAACTATATTCAGCTTGGTCTAGTAGAGACAAGATTTACTCTCACCTATTTTCAGTCAACTATAGGTTAAGTTTAAAACATGAGTTTATCATCTGGAAATGATAACAGAAAGACTGAGGCAGACACATCTAGAAGGCAATTTGTCCTGTCCTAAGCTAGCTAAGAAAAGGATGTTAATTTGCCTTGGAGTGGCCCATCTCTTTTTGCTGAGTATTGATAAAGTCTAGATATAACCTTATATCTATAAGGTTACGCTATAACCTTACAGACATAGAGTACAGAGACAGCCAAGCAGTGGTAGCAGTTTGCATAGCAGTCTCCAGGCTCTGCATGATCTCCTGGCAGCTGTTGGAGATTGCAGAAGGATTCCTCTGCAACTGCAGAGTGCCTTCTCCTGACAGGTAAGGAGAGCTAGATAGTAACAGCAGGCTATAGCTTCTCCTGGGAAGCTCTAGCAAGTCTAGTGGCTGCTGTGGGCTGCCCTTGATCAGAGGGATTTGGAGATTTTTTTCCAGCTGAGCCCTGATTAGGATGGCTCAAGCCTTTTAGCCAGTGATGGGGGAAAAGGCCATGCCTAGAGCATAGCTCACAGTGGCAGTTTCTTGGTCAGAGGGGTGCAACAAAAGAAGTCCTTATCTCAGTTCAGAGCAGAATAGTCATTCTCAGATAGGGTCGTATATTCTGTGGTGGCTGACACAGCAGCTGTCTCTGCTATGTTGAAGAGACTTTGACTCAGACAGAGCTTCATATGGAGGACACAGCTCTGTAAGTCTCAAGTTGCAGAGATGCACCTGAGGGGATGCACTTACAAGTGTTGAGGAAGGTAGCCACTGATGTCATTCAAAGGCCAATCTAAATCTTCTTTGAAAGGTCCTGGTAATCAGAAGAAGTGCCTGAGGATTGGAGTAGAGCATATATTACCCCTGTCTTTATAAAGGGCAAGAAGGAGGACACAGGGAGCTACACGCCAGCCAGTCTCACCTCCATTCCTGGAAAGGCGATGGAGTTACTTATTCTGGAAGCCACCACTATCCACATGAAGGACAAGAAGGTGATCGAGAGTAGTATAACCAACCTGATAGCCTTCCACAATGGCATGACTGGCTGATTACATGAGGGGAAACTACTGGATGTTTTCTACCCTGACTTCAGTAATGTTTTCAGCACTGTCTCCCATAATATGGCGGTAGACTGTCTGATGAAGTACAGGCTAGATGAACAGACAGCGAGGAAAGGAATTGAAACTAGCTGAATGGCCAAGCTCAGATGCTTGTGATCAGTGGCATGAAGACTAGCTGGAGGCCAGTAGCTAGTATTATACCCCCAGGGTTAATACTGGGTCCACATCTGTTCAACCTTACTAGTGATCTTGATAATGGGGCAGAATGTACCCTTAGCAAGCTTGCTAACAATGAAAAACAGGAGGAAGTAGCGGACTTTGACAAACTGGAGAAGTGGCCAGAGAGAAACCTCATAACAACAGTGGGAAGTGCAAAATCCTGCATGTGAGGAAAAATAACCCCATGCACCAGTACAAGCTGGTGGGTTGACATGTTGGAAAGCAGATTACACAAGTAGGGGGAGTCCATGTGGACGGTAAGTCAGATATGAATCAACAATATGCCCTTTTGGCCAATGCCATCTTGGGCTGCATCAGAAATAGTGTTGCCAAGAGGCCAAGGGAGCTGACCCTTCCCCTCTGATCAGCCCCAGTGAGACCACTCCTGGATGCTCCTCCTAGGCTCTGCTGTAAGAGAGAGATGGAGCTACCAGAGTGGGTCCAGCAAAGGTGTTCTAAGATTATTAAGGTACAGGGTACAAATCTGCAAATGTTGCAGACCATGAGCAGTCTCAGAAGACCTAAAAAACTAAATCCTTTTCCTGAGGGTAGTGGTTGTATGTGATTACATACACATGATAATGATAATACTTGATTACATTCCATATCAGTTCCTCTATATAAAGAACAACGCATAATGCAGTCATCTCATTACAACATATAGATACAAGAAAGAACTTCTTTTTTTTTTCATCAGGGACGAGCTGGACTCTTTAAATCATCCTACCTCTCCCAAAACAACAGTCCTATAAAAAGCCCTTGCTAGACTAAAGCAAAGATGTGATCGATTCCTAATTCACATATATTTAGAATTTCACAGGTTTTTGAAATAGGATAAGCTGGCAGTAACTGTGGTCAGCTGGCATAGTGCTAATTCCATTTATTGTTCATTTCTAGCCTGTACTTGTTTGTAAAGTATCTTGTTGTTTTAACATCTGCAGCTTTCTAGATATAATTATCACTTCATTTCTTCTTATTTCAAAAATCATCTTGTGCAAATAGAGGTTATTTATTTGCTCTCCTTTTCCTTTCATTTTTGTAGGTGACTAATAGTAAATGAAATTCTTCTCCATTTACTGTCCTTGCTACGCAAAATCCTCCCATTGCCCACAGTTGAAAGAACAGCAAGATCTGGATCTTGCTATGACTGTCCATAAGGCTTGGCTTCCTCTTCTAATTCTGTGATATAAGAGTATGTTTCTTTAAAATTTTAATATTCACTAAAATGATATTAATGCATTAAAGCCAAATAATGCCTTTGTCAGTATTGCTTGTTTCCTTTAGTGAATTTATATAACTTAAAATAAGTTATATTTTCCTAGTAGAAGCAATATCTTTGCTAATAAAGGTTATAGTATCCTGGCAAATCCATTTTATGAAATTCGAGATCACTTCTTATAGGATATGTTTCAAAGGCTTCACTGATATCTCTAATGTGCACTCAATGAAAGTATTCCTTTCATTAAAATTGCCACATAGTTTTAGGTGGTATTCCTGAAAATTATGTTTTCGTGGTTACTTGCAGAAAGCAAGAGAGAGTGAATGAGATCTGTTTGGAGTAAAACTGGGAGTTGTTAATTTCTAACTAGTACCTAGCCTAGAGCCCAAAAGGCCTCTAGCAGCATCCAGATTTCTTGAGAACATCAGACACTCTTGGAGTGAGTAGAGACCATTTAGCTCATCATGTCTCATTCCCTTTTCCATCTACACCATGATGTCTTCTAATTGTTTCTTTAATGACCTTCGTGTTTTTGCCTTAACTGTCTTGCCTAGGAAGCCATTCCACACATTTATGATGCGCTGCTTGAAAAAAAATGCTTCCTGACATCTGTTCTGAATTTGTTTTTCTTTAATTTTCATTTATGCCCTCTCGTTCTATCATCTGTGTTGGTCTGAAAACAGGAACCCATGTTGACATTTTCTGAACCATTTAAATTTTATGTTCTTTAATTAAAATTTCCCTCTCAACTAGATGGAAGACTAAGTTGGTGACAGAGAATGCAACACTGTATTTAAAAAGAAACATTACTTCATAAACATCAATATTCATGGATATGTATTTTAATATTCCTTCCATTTTATGAATTTCTCCTAAAGAGAAGATTCCCACTTTATTTGAACTATATCTTTCTCACAAATAGGGGATAAAAATATTAAAAATGGGTTAAAAAGAGTTAGGACCTATGAGTTTTTTTCCTGATTCTGTCTATGATATCTCAGTTTAATTTGAGGTTATATTTTCCTTTAAATTTAGATGTCTCAATGTTTCCAACATTCTTGGAACAATTGCTTTCTTTTTGCCAAATTTGCACTTTTTAAAAATGCGATTAAAAAATGGTGAATCTTCTGCCCTCTCAAAATTAGGATTAATTGGTCATTCACAGATCATGACCCTTACTCTGTAAGTTTTTCTAACTGATGAATGCTGTGAATTGTTTAAGATCTCATTGTTCAGAATGTGTTTGCTTCCTACTGTTAATTCCTCCATTGCATTTTTTTTCTGCATACCTTTTGCAAAACAATGACAGAAGTGTATGACCTCACTACTCTAAAATGTCACATACCACATCCAAGAAAAATATTGTCTCTAAAACGGGTTTCAGTTTGAACCATTTGATTTAACTAATAAACAAATTCTTATTGTCAGTTCTTACATGTGGTATTGTCAGATTAACCTCCGTGCCCTACGGCCTGTGGAGTAGCTCCTAGTCTGGGTCAATGTGCAACCACTGTTCTTGGGAAGGACTAAAACAGTAACCTAAACTGTAGTTGTGCAGAAATATAATGATGATGAAAATCCTCTATTAGGACATAGTAGCATTTTGATAACTTTGGATGTTATTAAGAAGCTATATACTACTTAGATAGATAGATTCCACAGCAAAAAATCTCACTTGCTCAAAGCATGACCACTCTTCACATCACATCAATTATAGAAAGAACAAAGTGAAGTTTTCTGGGTGCCATATCTGGGTGCCATTTATCCTCCAGAATTTTATATTTTCTGCTGATTTCAAGGCCAATTGAGTATATAACACTGGAATTTAGTGAGGTTTCAGAAACTTACAATGAAACAAAGGAATGCAGAATCAGTTCAACAGAACCAGAAGCAATAACCACCTAGACAATTTTCCAGGGTAATTTGGCTCAATATTTATGTCTAAAATTCATTTTGGTAGAGTGACTGATCTTCGGGAAAAGTGTGTAATGAATGGACAGCTAGGTTACTGTCAATGTGCTGTTACAAGCAGAAGCCAAAAAATCTCTTTAATGTCGTCTCATTAGGAAGCCCCCGTGTAAGCATCTTTCCCGGAATACTGTGAGAATCTGTGCGCCAATGCTGGTGGGAGGGATTCTACACCAGCTGCCAAACATGACATTTCTGGACAGGCTGTTGAACCCTCAGCAGGTGACATCTGTGAAGCAGCCTTTCATCTTCCTGCCTCTCAATGGCTGGATACCTGCATGGGGCAGGGATCCCAGAGAGGCTCTATGAATGCAGCCTGTCTCTTTCTCCCAGCTGGGCTTCCACATCCACAGGCTGAGGATCCTAGAATTCAAGCTTCCAGTGTCAACATCTGCTCTGAGAGCCTCTTTTGTCCATTTCTTTCTTTATGTGCTGACAGCTAAAGCCTCATCCAGCCAATATAAACTGTCTGTAATCAACGGAACACAATCTACTGACTGTTTACAGCTTATAAGCAATAGGTATATTTTTTTTTCACTTCTGTGGTGTATTTAACTGACTGGAGAGTGGTGAAACAGCAAAATGGCTTGAACGGTTTACATTTTTTTTTTCAATTTCTGAAAGAAAAGAGCTTCAAAGCATGATCTGAGTGAAATTTTACTTATAAAAATAATAACCTTAGAAGCATTTAAAAATTTAAAGCATTCATGTACAGCTTCTGATTTTGTCACAATATAGTTTTAAATGAATTATTTTCTGAGATGGGAAAAGTAGACCAAAATGGAAAAAAAAAAAAAGAAGAATTGTTAATTTTTCCCTCTTCATGAAGCCATCAAAAAGGCAAAAATGCCTTTCATAAAATTTCAAGTGATACTAAATATAATTTATTCATCACAATTAATGTTATCACAATGAATACCAAATGAATTGCTAATCATTGGCCACCCTGTTTTAAAGTGTTACCTATCCATCTGTCTGTTTGCTAAAGGTACTTTTCACAGCATATGTTTCTGGCTCTTTGAGTGCCACTAGCAAAGGCATAGTCATCCATCAGAAGGACATTTAAATAAATAATAAGCAGAGAATTGCTTAGGAATACTTTTTTATTAGGTAGCTCTGCTTTCTTTTCCTTTGGGAAAGAAGCAAGGATTTACCATAGTGGGGAATTAATGGAGTCAGGAAGATTATTTCTTGTGGTCAAAATATAGGGATAGGAAATATGAGTCTAGATACCCTACTTCTGCCACAGACAGTATAGTCTGTATGACTTTATATTATTCAGAATAGAACTAATGTTTGGTAGTTGAAAAGAAGTCATTCAATTTCAAAGTATATTGAGTTTGTAAATCTTCTAGTCATCTTTAAAATATCAGCCATGACCTTCTGCCTTCTCTTGGTTTCTAAAGTAAGCATTCTTTTAACTGTGATGACTATGCTATGGCTATTGACAATATCCATTTGGAGCCTCAGACTAAATTTGAGCTGGAATCATCAACACGAGATTCATTCTCCTGAATTCGGTGAAAGGATAAGATGTTATTTTCTGCTTCTACTTCTTTTCTGTTGAATAGCATCAAAAATTGTTAAAATACACATATATTCATATATTAAACATAGTATGGTGGATATGGATATGGCAGTGCCTTGTCCTTCTCCACACATATGGTCTGCGCATCATGTACCTGCCATAGGTCTTCAGAAGTCACACCACATCTATACCTCTGCACCTAGAGTCTATCTCAACAGCCATTGAGAATGACAACAAGGATCAGGTCGTTTAATGAGAAAAAAAAATGAGAATCTGAAGAGGATACATCTTGAAGGGCTATATGAAAACAGTTTATGTACCACCTTTGCTGTAGTTAAATAAATAATACATTTCTAACTCATTAAAGGTTAGAAAACAATACTGAACACTAGCTGATTAATTAAGATGATGACTAGATAGAATTTAGATGCAATGTCAATGTTACTTGATCTTGCGAAAACTTCCAATGGACTATGAATGAGGAAGAAAGTGGCAAGATATCCATCTTTCACAGTTCTAAAATGACATGCCTACAAAGTAAGTAAACTGCTCATAAGAAAATGTAACCACTCTCTGGGTCACCATGCTGCATTTGGCTCCAAATTGAAGAAAAGTGATAGAGAAGATGAGCAGCAGAAGATCCTAAATCCAACACAATCGAGAACACATAAGTTAAATGATAAAATTCTAATCTTATTTCTTCTTTAGTATTGCATCATGTAGGTAGTTTGTCATAAATCTTGCTAAATTATATTGGCCAGGAATAAGTACCTAATGCTAATAAATGAATATTGTCCTAAATAAATGAACAAATCTCAGTTGCCTGCTGTGTCTATACTTATGTTCAGCCATATATATTCAATCTCACATCACTGTAGAATTTTCAGTTCATAAAATTCACCCAGGCAAGGCATAATCCCAGTGAACAGACTCACCAAAGAGCACTGACAATCTTTCCTTAGTGCTCACTGACAAACAAGGCAAGGTAACCACCTGGTTGTGCCTAAAACTCTGCTTCTCAAAAAATGTGGCTTAAAAATACACCATCTCCTTTGCTTAAAGATTCTTGGAATCAAGATATACTATTTTTTCAGATTTATTTTTGTAAGGCAAGATATGTAATTATTTTGTCACTGTGAAGTTTAGGACTTTAAAAAATGCAGGAAAGAAAGAGAAGGAAGCAAGGAAGGAGGGAAGGAAGGAAGGAAGGAAGGAAGGAAGGAAGGAAGGAAGGAAGGAAGGAAGGAAGGAAGGGAGGGAGGGAGGGAAATGAAGAACAAAATTATCAGGTGTCCAGGATTTTAATAAACTGCTTGTTAAAGGTAGTGGTTAGTGAGGAGTATTCTCTGACCAAATACAGCAATACAATTAGAGATACTTCAGCCTTGAACAAAATTTCTCTCTGAGTTTATTGGCCAACTGAATACACATTTTTAAAAGGCTATTTTGAAAAAAAAATATTGTGAAGGAATTCATTTGCATTATATTCTTTGTGGAAATAACGATACCTTCCATCTGATTCTAATTTGCTATCAGAAAAATGTGAAGGAAGGAAGGTCAAAATCTTTTGATGTTTAGTTCTTCTGCTTGAAAATACTCTAGAAAAAGGCACTGCGACTCTAGTGGGGGCTCTTTGATGCAAGTTTTTATGAAGTTAATGTTGCAGAGAGATGTTCGGAAGCCCCCAACAAGTGGACTGTGGCGTGTCGAATGGTCAAACGATTCCATCTGTAGTTAAATCTGCTACTGGAAGCATTTATCAACCTCCCAGTTGTTTAATTTGGGATCCTGCTGCTCTCCCACTCTATCTGGATTTTGTCATTTACTAAGGCAACACTCCTGGTTTCAAAAGAAAACCAAGCTGTAAAAGTGTTTCAGCAATTTCCTCCATTCAGAAACAAGAAATACTTACATATCCTATTTTTTAGAAAAGTGAAAGACATTTCAATGGGGCATTCTTTGGAAATTTTACATGCAATGTTGAGTAAAGTTCCCTAGCTTCTTTCTAAGTCAATTTATTTTTATTACAGAGAGGGACTCAAAGCAGAACTGAAAACAAAGGAGATACTTGCTTGAACTTGTAAAAATCTAACTCTCAGTTTTATAGGTTAGTTATTCTTCTCCAAATGGCTCAATCCAGAAAACAAATCAGTAAAACCAACACTTTTTCTTTCCCTCCCTCCTCATCAGCTCTACTTTTCTTTGAAAGTTTACAAAACAAGGGAACTTAAACATTTCTTCTCTCAGACCAGCTTTTTTATTCTACAGCTTTTTAACAGGACTGCAGTTGAGACACGAGTTTTTGGAACTGCACAGGTGTTTAAACATAGCAAATGCTTACCCAGTACAAAGGATCCTGGAGACCCAGAAAGCATAGTATGGGATCCCCCTCTCCCATGCATTTCTTGCTTTCCTTTATCATATCACCCTTAAGCACCTTAATCAGAAATGCTCTCTTCATCACAACACAATACAACACAATGCCAGTGCATCTCAGCCATTGCAAGGGATCTTTTACAAGAGGAGGAAGGGCTTCATCACCATCTCTCTCTCATTTTTTTTCTTTGGAAACCTTAGGCTAGAAGCGGATACCACTGGAGAACACTGTCAGCACTAAGGAGGGGGATCTAGAACTGAAAGGATCAAAATCCTACTAATAGTTACCTCAGCCAAGAATTTCTAATTAAATACTATCAGGTGATTGGAATTAACATTTCTTCCAGGGGTGCCGAATTTGCAGTGCTCTAGAGAATGTGCAAAAAAACAAGAGAAAGACAAGGAGAGGATTATTTAATAAACATGAATCCCAGAAATGGCAGGTGAATGAAAAAAGTAGGAAACACAATGAGGGATGAAACCAACTAGGAAAAGGTATAAAGTCTATGTCTATTTTAAGAACCCTACATGGCAACCAAACTGAATATGTTGATCCTATGGCATTTGGAGGGAATAGTTGCATTTTTCATTCCAGTACAGACAATCTCGTTAGAATACTCCAATACTCAGTGTGATATAGGCACCAATATTTACTGCTGGACGCAACTGCAATAGGACTGATTTTAAAATGTTTCTTTTACTGTGGAACTGATAGACCCCCCAAATGCTTCAAGAACAGTAATTTGCATCATTTTCAACTATGTTTAAGGCACTTGCCACATTTTAACCACTGTGAAGTGAAAGAAGGTGCAAGAGCGGATGAAGCAGAAAAAAAAAATGGAGAGGTGAAGGGAAGGAAGAAAAGGGAATAAAAATGACAGCAAAATTCCATGTGAAGTTTTATAAGCCAACCACAAGAAAGTTAGATATTTACTTCCACTGATGTACTTCTTGATTTGAGTGTTAATTGACAGATCTCAGGCAAGAGGAGTCCCAAACTACACTATACATTATCTATGCATACAAGGATACAAAGAAGATGTAGAATTTTCCAATCCTGAGCTTGCTATGGGTTCCTTTCCTTCCAAATCAGAGACCTTTATTTTCTAACGTTCAAGAATTGCTACAGATGAGTACAAGACATGGTTGCAACTTGATCTCTTTTTAGTTACTTATAGGGCTGGCCAGATATGGAAGAGAACTAGCAGACTTTATAGAGCCCAGGATTTTAATTTTGTAAGCCCACTAAGGAAATTAAACTGAACCCAAGTCATCAGTGCTAGGAAAATGCTTTTATTTACTTCAGTCCCTAGGTCCTATTGGTTGCTTTGCTAAAACAACTGCTTGTAAAGACAGAGACTAACATCTATATTAGAAATGTTCTTCTGGGGCTTCTTTCTTCTGCACCTCTGTCTTATCGCCTTTCAAATCCATTTGGTGGAATTTGGCGTGAAAACCCAAGGACTCCCAGTAAGTCCAACATGAGAACCTCTGCCCATACCATGGTACTTGAGAACAGACCATGAATTTGCTTGTTTAGCTTTTAGGCATATGAATAATTATAAAGACAGTTAGCAATGAAAACTGAAGCAATCTGAATATACTACCAGGGTATTTGCAACGTGCATATTTAAGCCTACTGACAGGGATATACAGACAAAGTCCTGATATTTTGACCTTGGTTTATTGTGTGGTATTAGCCTTAATGCAAACTCTGGTTAAGAAAGGTAGTGGAAATGAAGACTCATTCTCAGCACCTTTTTAGAATTAAAGCATTAGCGCATTGTTGGAAGTAGAGATTATTGCAGCTTTGCAGCTGTGGAAAGAGCAAGATAGTGTGAAAGCTAGATAACCCATATATTAGGTGCCCCAAGACAGAACCAATAAGTGATATAACTGAATTCTATATAGCCTGTTGTAATTAGTAATTAAATGGCTGAAATAAATCCAAAGCCTTGCAAGAAGTCAGCTTTCCCTAGAAAACCTGTTTTCAAATGGTATCATACTTCAGTATTCCTCAACTTTGTGAGTTCACAGCATCTGCTGCTTAAATATAACAGCACATATGGCAGCATCATTTTGGAAAGCAATGTTAGGAAAAAAAAAAGACTGAAGAAACTATTATGAGGACTGCTGTCATGCTCTTGGGGCACAATTGCAAACTTGTGTTCCCACACGGCACCACTGCAGAAAGAATGCAAAGTTTTAGTAGACTACATAGGGTCAAATACTGTATAATAAACTGATTCAAATGTTTCTTTTTTATATTACATTTTATTAGTTCCAAATGAAGTACACAATATAATCGAGACCCTGACTTTCTATTCATGACTGAAATAAGTGCTTCAAGTTTAGTGTGAGCATAAGTGCTGATTTGAAGCCTAAATCAGCATTCATGCAAATCCCAGGAAATGCTGACATTCTCCAGCAATCTGAGTGTATAATTAATTTGTAGATCATCATGCACCACAGTTGCAAACGAGTAGCAACATCTAACTATTCTGCCACTGGGTGAACATGTGGCTTTTATCAATGAATCTTTTTTTTCCATCCAACTGTATTATACTAGAGAGAGTTGTGTCCCTCAGAGATTAGCACATTCCGCTGGAATTCTACTAATGTTTTATTATCGAGGGAGTTTTATGACATGAAAACAATGAAGGCACAATTATGCCATTTGGGCATAGTCTCCCCTTGGGTGGAGACTATGCCCAGGAGGTTTAGGAAGATACAATTCTTTCATGAATTCCTGGAAACACCATTTCCTTAAGTGATATTAAGACATGGTATTACTCCCTTTTGAGATTATGTGTATCTCTGAAACAATGTGGAGGAAGTTGACCAATTTCTGTTCTGTAATTATGAATATTTATGGCAACTACATAGGGAAGATTCCTTCTGTCACTAATCTTCAATAATCTTCAGGGAAAATTTTTTGAAAGACAATAAATTGAGGTCTAAGATCTCAAATAAGTTGTACACTATGAATTCAGTGGGATTAAGCAGAAAGAATCCATTCCTTCTCTTAGTCAGTGGGATAGTGCTGAAGTTGCCCTGTAATGATTTCTTATACCACTGAGTCCTGCCACAGTATGCATGGGAGCAAGAAAAGTAACCAGTAACAAACAAACAGCATAAGGAAAGTAACTAAGAGATTGCCATAATCCTGTATGTTCTCATATATTATTCGTCCTTTGAATGTAATGGCAATAGTGGCTAGAGGAATTCCTTGTCAAAAGGTATAAATGAGTTTAGCAAACTTTTCAAAAAGGGCAGAGAAAGAATGAGTTTTGGTGGCAACCATTTTTTTTCTGTATTGCTTTGGGTTTTTTTTCTCTTGAAAGTATTCTAAAACTGCACGTTTTTACTTTTTATTCAGTTATATCTATGTTATTATTAAGTAATTTTATGACAGAAAAAAATCCTGAGCAACATTCATGTAAACACTGACATGTTCTTCTTCAAAGCAAACTGTATTTCCATGTCTTCTTGCAATAGAATTGTATTAGAAAAAATAACATTGCTGCCTAAAAAAAAAATCCCAATTTTAATGATTACAAATTTGAAGTATTTGAAGTATGCTTTCTTTAAGAACTATTTCTAGTTTTCTGGTCATCTTTGGATTGAAGATTCAGAGACTCATCTCAAACTAGCATTTTGAGCTGCATCTATAATATGCAGATTCACTTAGAAACCAAGAAGGGTTTATTTTACAGGGTAAGATTTTGAACTGACCTAGTAGTCATCTTCAGCACATAAATTAAAAACATCCAAATAATCCACTGTGGCAGTTCAGAACCCACCATAATTGTTCCAAAATTTGATTTTGTTTGCTTTGCAGTAAGCATACAAATTATATACACATATGTGTATTTAATAAATATTTACCTATTACTTCTTCTTTCAGGCGTAGTAAATCAGATGTGCTACCTGTATTGATCTGCTCATATTCACTGAGGATCCTAGACCTAAAAAGTATGAAGTTATCAGGATTAGGCTATACTACCAAAAAAAGGCTTTATCTTCATATCATCATTCCTACAGCTCTCAACCACATTTGGGTATGGAAGGATTCATTCAAAGTTGGTGTCCCACTTCACTATATAATTCACTGGCCACTTAAGAACTTCTCAAGAAGAGGGTCCTGGACCATTCTGATAAAAAAAAAATCTAAAAAACTGAAAATGTTTCATTAATTCATCTTTAGAGATAAGAAAAAACAGTAATTGGTGAAGCATTGAATTTTTTTTCTTCAAAAATGATCCTAGGATATAATATCACATCTTAAAAGATTCCAGTATATTTCCATGATAAATGAAGAGCTGGGAATATTTTAGACTGATTTTTTTTTCTCCTTTACTACTTCACACCTCCTTCCTTTGGTATATGAAGTTTGTTTTTTATGAATACAAAAACAGGAATTTCATGCTGTGACCCAGATTTCTATCCCCATCACATACGTTCCCCTGTGCATCAAGTTTAAAAGCTAAAAAGGCCCAGTGAGTCTTGCATGAAATTTGCAACTTGGATTTTTTTCTTTCAACTTTTGAATTCTTTTTTGAAAATGAATCATTTTGAAGCAAATGAAAAAGTATCTTGGGAAAAAAACAGTCCTTTTACAAGTAGGGCATCTATAGAAGAATGTCAAGAGACATTCTGTCTTACATGCAAGTCAACTATCTCTGTACCTGGTATGTGTTAAACTTCAGTGCAGTGACAAGCTCCTTAATTCTTCAAGGTTTTATTGCGATTAAGTTAAAATCCCATTATACTCCATAGTACTGCTCCTGAGTAGATGATGACATCGGGATTGGGTTCAGCAAGGTAAAGAGATTTAAAGCAACTTCAAACTGCAATAGCAGAAGAAGCAATAATTCAACACAAAAGAACAATATTTATCTAGTACGTGGTTAAAGAGAATGTCTTTTTGAACTGTCCTGCACCTCTCTTTTCCCTCTATCCATTTCCTTACTTCCAAGCTCCTCTTTTGATTTAATTCCCTCTTTTTAATGAATGGCTATCTTCATCATGTATCTTCTGCATCACTTGACTGGTGATTGGTTCTTGAGGAGAGTTTTTCAGAGTTAAACTCCTAAAAGGCAGTGAATATCTAAATGGGAATCAAATTTTGTTTCAGGAGTCTTTTAGAAATAGTCTCATAATTATCTGTATGTTTATCCCAGAATGTAAACAACAGTAACAAAGACTCAAGAAAATGAATTCTAGGATTTCTTCAAGAAGAGTCCATACCTCTAATCATGGAAGAAAGCAGATTTTTTTTTTTGATCAAGCTGTGACAATACATTCTATACTTATTTCCAGGGAAGGAGATTATTTTATGTTTAGAAAAAAAAAGGGGTTCCCTTCTCCCCTATTTTTCATCTGGAAAACAAGTGTCTTGGTAGACTTCTAGACAAGACAATATTTTCAGAATAAAAGGTAAGAATATATGCAAATTGCAATTGGACTATTTTAATATCCTCTAATTTGGGAAAAATGAAGTGGGTTTGAGTCTTTGAGTGAAATCAGAGAGTCACATAACCTTCCAGAGAAACTGCTACTGACTGTCTGTTGTGGTTTGAAGGGGAGGCAAATTTGGTAAGAGATGAATCCCCTTGCATTCCAGGAGATCCTCAGAGGTTAGAAGGACTGGGAATGGCTGGACTCATCTCTTAATAGGGATACCAAATACTGTGGTAGCTATAGACATGATTCTGGCAGCACTGGAATCATGAACCGGATTCTGTTAACTATAGGTCCGACTACCTTCAAAACAAGTAGTTGAGTTCACAAATAGTATGATTTATTCAAATGCAACATTTACAAAACAGGTTTTGATTTTTAGTACAGGAATTTCTCTGCTACAGCATGTGGTTCTTAGCTAGCTCTAATGTACAAATGCAAAATAATCACTCACCTCAGAAGATGGGAGAGGTCTCTCAACCCCGAGGAGTCTCCTCAGATGGTGTCCCAACCTGAGGGGAGAAAGAGAGGTTCAGCCTGTCGACCTATCCCAGAAGTTACGATGGAGTCTTCCCCACCTTCTCCTCTCCCTAGTTCACCTTTTTTAATATATACTTATATACATATATTTTTATTTTTATATATATTATATTTTTATTTAATATACACATTTAGGTGCAGCTTAAGTGACTCTGGTCATACTTTTGTTATAGATTGGTGTAAAAGTCTCTCGCTTTCATTTAAAGGTATAGTCAACCAAAAATCTAGAGAGCATGCTCAGTGAGGAGTGGTCGTGCTTGGAGGTAGGTAACTTTTGGGATTGAGGTGTGTGTTGGTATTATAATGAGGTTGTAATGAGGAAAAATTAAGCAAAGTCCATCCAAAGGGACTGATCTGCCATCATTGTTGGCCCAGCACTGGACATCTCATTGTACTATGCAGCTTATCAGCCTCATGGCACCATAAGATTGTGGTTCTCCCCTGTGCAGGGAGTACAGCAGAGTTTGGCCATGGTGCCTCCATTTCACTGCACTGCTCGTTTACTCTTATTAACATGTGCTAAGAGGGCACATTGTGTTGCCTAGGAGAAGTACAGTCGGTGCATACCAACCATCCTGGAAGTGGCAACAGTGTCTCACCCAGAGCAAGCCTCTGTAATGCCATTAGCTTAGACTCTGCCTACTACAAATGTCCAATGTCAACATTGTTTTATTTACTACATCCATGCACTAATTTGATGAACTGTAAGAACTAAAAAATTTTATTTCAACTAGCTATGCTATTTTTTTCCTCAGCAGAAAAGAAAAAAAGTATAAAATAAATTGTTATTTCTCAGAACCGGCAACCATTTCCAGAGTCCTGAATGCTGCAAGGTTATTAGTGTGTGAATACTATAGCAGCATTCTGCTAGGAAAGAAATCTAGTTCCTGCTTGTTTGGATAATAGTTCTTCAATTAGAGGCAATATTAGAATTTCAGCTTTTGATCTCTCCTCGTGGACCTCTTAAAATCCAAGCTGTGAAACAGCAGCTGATGCTTTACATACTATCGCAACAGCCAGCAATATATGAAACCTGGAAACGGCATGCAAGGGAAATTAATGATGGGCTGTTGAGGGATATAGAGTAACTCACGTTTGCATTACACAACATACAGCAAATTAAAGCTGCCTTTTCCTTTGTTGTGCTGGTGATAGAGCAAATAAACATCAAGCAGCAATGCAGCATGGCAGTTTTTGAGAAGATCACTTTTAATTGTTAGAAAACCAAGAGAGAGAAAAAAAAAAAAAAGAATGCTTTTATTGATAGTGCAGGACAAGCTCAGAAAGTTACATTGATACAGGAGACAGAAACTGAGCTCTGCATCACCATTACTAGCCGGAATAATAACATATGGCACAATAGATCCATAGCAGCAAAAGCCAGAGCTAGATCTTGAAATACTCATTTGTCAACTTAACAATTGATAAAAACACAACAGGAACATTAATGTATTTGTTCCATTTTTTTCCGAGAAATTTTATTATATTTTTTTCATATGAGAACAAACAAGTCATAAATGACTTTTTGTTATTTTACAGGGACTACCCTGCATATATTTTGTCCTTCCTGCAAACCGATCCATATAGCTAAAGAAGCACAATACTGTAAGCACAAAATAGAAGGTATAAATTCAGTTTTTAGTATACATAATATATCATGACTTACACAATGATTCTACTAGGTGTAGTGTTTCAGCTCGTCTCTGGCAACAAATAGTTGATATTATTTGTCATTTCTCCTTAATATTTCATTCTTGTTAGATGCTTTCAGCCTGAATACAAATTAAGGGGATCTTATATAGACTCTCTATGAACTGAGAGAGTGCTAAAGTTAATTTGTCTATATGAACTGTGGATTTCTATTGCACTATCATTTCTCTAGCTAAATCAAGTGCCAGTCACATAAACTCAATTACCAAATATATATGTATAAAAGATACTTCTTCACCTAAATCCAAATGCAGTAAAATTCGTAGCCTTTTTTAAGTAAATTCTTACTTCCTAGATAAGCTTTTTTGAAATTTTCCATACTGACTTACCTTAGCTTCCATGTACTTCAACAGATGCATAATTAGGCAAAAGTGAAGGTTCCCTCACAAAAACCCCAGCCCCAGTGAGGAACACATATGAATCAAGGAGCCTAAGAAGTCAAACAGAAGGGGGTATTATTATTGTTATTATAATTGTTATTTTAACAACTGCTCTGCAAGAAGGAAGCAAGAAAAATATTCCTTTTTTTAAAAAAAAAAAGCTATAATAAGCAGATAATAGCTAAAGCTCCTTGTAAATGTTACAGTGCTGCAGCCAGGAGACAGCAAATGCTATATATATGTTTTTTTTCTGAACAAAAGCTCAGCTTGACCATGAATGAGAAGTGTTTTAAGTCTGCCAAATGGGATTGAAAAAAATTGTTATCATTCCATTCTGGGATTTCAGTAAATTATTTTGAAATATAAATCAAGGGCAGGAGGGAGAAAAGGGAACACAGTCTTCCATACATGTGTAAGGAAAAATTTTGGTCCTGTCATTCTCAACTCATGCATCTCCACTCCATCTTGTTGAATAGCACTGGTTGTGGTACACTTTGCCATAGAGCCATGTAGGCAGAATATAGGTTTAATCACAGCATCTGGTTAAGACCAGATGCTAAATGGCATGCAATCCATAGCTGGTTCCCTACAATGGGCTCAGAGCATTTGGAGAGGAGCTTGACCCAGTCTATGCCATCTCCTCCCCATGCCTATTAATTCCTCATGTTAGTGCTTTGATTGCTTGGACATCAAGAACATTCACATTACCTCCTGGGGGAGTTCTGAACAGAGCTATTTGAGGTCACTATAACTGTCCTAATTTCAAACTGGAACAAGTATAACCTAACCAGTGTGGTGTTGTGCTTAAAGTAGACAAGTCTGAGAAATGGTGCCCATGACCTTGGGTGCATTACCACATTAATAAAAGACACTTTCTTCAGGAGTATCTTCTTACTGAGGGTTTCTCTTCTGCCCCAATCCTCAGCACACATGCTCAGGTTTCCTAGCTTTCATGGATTTTGCATGTAGAAGCCTTCTGAGGTTAGATTTGTTTAGGGCAGCAGGCACTGTCAGTATCTTATTACACTTTGTGGAGGAAATTAAAGCATCCAGGAAATTTTACTGACTGAAACTACATGTCTGCAAAGCTGGGCAACAGCTGAAACAGTGAGAAGGAGGAAGGCAGGGATTGAGAATATAAAATTTTACTTCCATGTCTAAATTAGCAAATAAATGCCTATGTCTTTCTGTGGATCTGCTCCTTTGTGAGTAATCTCCGTGGTCCCTGTTCTTAACCTCTGTTATTTGAACTGGAAAAATCTTGCACTGGCTAGAAACACTGCCTATCATCTATTTTGTGCTGCACTTGTAATGTGCCTGTCATAGGCCTATCATTGCCATACTTTAAATTTCATAGATATATTGAATGTGTTTGAAGTTGCATGTTTAAGAACTATCACTTGAATAAATCTGTCAGAAACAACACTTGACACTACTGCTGCATCAAAAAATAAAACTGTCCTACTCTGAATGATATTCAAACAGACTAAATGATCCTTTTCCTGTTTCAGAGCAGGAATTCAAACCTTATTTGTTCAGGATGTCAAATTGCTGGCAAAGAGTACTTGGCTTGGCACGCTCTAAATCCTGTACTTAAATTGAATCTGATACCTTTTGAGTGAAAACACTCTGCCAATTTTTAAGGCATACACAACTGGGATAAGAGACACTAATAGTGCATTACTTCAAGGTGTCACTAGTCACAGAAGAAAAGTAAAATTACAGCCAAATGATTTGAAAGGATTACAAACTGGTTTGAGACATTAGGGTGTTAGGACTGCTTTGGACATTAGGATCCCAGTGCATGACCACTGTCCAATAACCAGATATTTGTCATATAGTTTAAATGGCTTAAAGCCATATCTTTATTTCCCACTTTATACAGTTCAGTCTCATTAAATGCCAGCCTTCTCCAGGAGCAGCAATAAACTCCCTACTCTTACCACCTCCCAACTTAGACATTAGCATAAGCAAAAATTATCCAAACACACTGTGCACATACATATATAGTGCTGCACCAAGAACATTTATAGTCGTATTTTGAATTGCTCAAAAAGATGTCAGTTAAGATTTTCCTAAGCAAAACATGAAAAAAAGAGCTTACTTAACTTTAGGATTCTGTGCTGCCAATACTTTGCATAAGAACTAATTTTAAAAGCCACCACCCTGAGATTCCTATATTCCCCTTAGCGGAAATAAATAGGCATTTTTAAGGTGCAGTTTATCTTATTTATTTTTGTGTCTATCTGAGAATAAAATAAATCACTCTCCTGAAGTACCTATGCATTTCCATTATTTACCAGCGCACATATAGTTTCCTACACTGTCATGGTCAACATGTTTGTCATAGTGTAGATATCTATAACCGATCAGATGAACTCTAGAGGTCCCTTCCAACCTCGATCATTCTGTGATTTCCAGCTTTATAGAAAAACACATTTAGTGTAGTGTTACATGCAAACTTTATGTCCAACAGTTGTATATGTCAGAGATGCAGATATGGCAAAAGTAGGAAAGTAGGAAGCTGGAAGAATGCTTTTGCTCATTGCTTGCTTGGTCTTCCAGATGATGCTCCCACTTGCCTCTCCAGTCATGCCTCTAACTTTTCGCCCCCATAGTTGTCCTGTTTTTGTTTTCCTACCTTTACTCAAAAATGCCTATGTGCTTACATTCCCAGCTCTACCCCTTCAAGTGCCTCCTCTATCATCTTTCACGGGGGCTTTCAGTCCTGTATGCCTTCCTTGTTGGATTTTGCTTCCAAATCCTTGATAATAGGAACTTTATTTATAAAGAAATTCTTTCTTCCTTGTGAATATTCAATTATCTCAGCTACAATAGCTTCTGCATCTTCTCTTAATGCAGCATGAAGTAAATTCATGCACAGGGAGCTAGAGCCAGGTCTATGCATCACTTCAGATGCTGAATATGCCTTGTGCTGGCTCTGCAAAGTGAAGTTCACCCTTTGTGAAGAATTTCTCTAATGTCAGAGAGAACAGAAGAGAAGTCTGTTTTCTCCCTCCATGGAACTATATTCCCCTTATAAACAAACTTTGCATGTGAGACGCTCTGTATTGCTAATTTTGCTTCCCATTTTATCACAAGCCCTACTACAGTGACTTTTTTTTTTTCTATTAAGTCCTAGCTCCTGGAGTCATGTGAATACCCAAGGAATTTCAGTAGTCTTATAAAAAGATTGCATTTCTGGCCCACACACATGCAGAGGAAACCCTGCAAATGTGACCCCATTGCACCCTAAACACTCAAAAACCAGAAGGCAAATAAAAAGAAGCCAAGCATATTCAATTGCAAGATTTTTAGGCCAATCTCATGATTATTTCAAGCCTGATTCAAGATTTTTGGATGGTTTGGGTTGGCAGCACTGAAGACTTCATTATAGTTTCAAAGACTATAAAAAGAAAAAAAAGTTTCCAAGCTGTATAATTATCAAAATGATGGAGAGTCTGAAATACAGCAGAAACGACAGGCACATTTGGGCCAGCATTTTCAAATGGGGTCTGATAGAGCATGCTTCAGCTATTTCATTGCCACATCCAGATACAGTGGACCTGATTAACCTAAATATAGCTCTCACTGGAAATCAATTGGCTTAGGCAGGAGTTCAGTGACACAGGTCTTGTACTTGATAACTGCCAGAGGTGAATATCACCCTGAGAGAGTCAAACAAGAAGAGGGAAGGATTGCTGACCTTACTGCTGGCTGTGTCTTGAGAAAGCAATTTGTAAAATACAGGGCAGAGAAGATTTATTCAAAAACATGTGGAAGTGATTTATGGATTATATTGAAGGTTTCTGGTATTAAAGTTTGAAAATAAGTGCTACTCCTATATTTTTGTTGTAAGGATGGTTATATTATGACGTTTCATATCTAAGTGGACATACTAACTTACTTTAAATTCCTTTGTCTTTTGTCTTACTTTTTCTGCTTTCCTGCATTTCCTTTATTTTTTCTTCCTCATAGTCTAAGCTTTGGTTAAAAAGCAGCCTCTAAGGACAAAGGAAGTACATGCTCTCCATACATTTATGTGGGGGAAATTTTCTGTCCTCCCTTTCTTATATTGAGCAGTCTGTTTTTCCACAAGCAGTGCCAGTGATGTTAACAGGCACCACATATTGCCAGTGTGGGTATACTGTAGAAGAAGAAAAAGAGGGTGAAATGGGAAAAGAAAGCCAAGAGTCTCTCTTTTAATTTAAAGGATGTAATGAAACAAACAAAAGCTTGTAATCTTTTCATGCATTTTTCCATGTTGACTTACTCCTTTCATTTAAGTCAGTGGGAAAATTCCTATTGATTCCAGTGGGGACAGGCAATGTCGCCTTCAGCTTATAACCATGATTATGATATTGCAGTGCTATATTGAAGTTTTCTATTTATAACACCATTCTTTTGCCTTTAACCCTCACTTTAACAGGACAAATTCTACACTACAGACCAAACTCACCACGATGTTTGCACACACCCTAAGCTTTCAGCACATGAGCAAGCCCACTGATTTATATTTAGGAAGCTCACCAACAAATAAAGCATTCATACAGAATCAGTTGTACTGGTCAGCAAATGGGAAACTCTTTGGTTAGTTCAAAATAAACATATGTGCAAAAATTATTCTCTCAGACTCAGGAACTCTGCTGTAGCACAACTCTGCAAAGTGCAATCCATGGCAAAATAATTCTTGGTGGTAACACCAGGAGATGTAACAGTGAGACAAAAAAAGGAAAGATCCAGGAGTTCATGACTGTCCCGGGCTAAAGATGTAGCATCAATTTCTTAAAATCACATATAGAGAAAAGTCTCTTCACTTATGTATTTGTGGGGATGGGGGGAGTGGTAGGGGGAGGCTTCAGAAAAAGTATAGGTAGAAGGCCCCAAATAGTGGGGGAGAAGGGGTGATATTTAAGTTACAGGCATCCTGGTTGCTATTCTATCTCCTTGAAACGTTTTCCTGACAATCTTCAAAAGCAAAGTCCCAATTTGCATTTTTAATACTGAAATGTAATACGCTGTTACCGGGAGACACCCCTGAGTGTTATTACTTATCACTGGGCCATTATAAACAATCATGAAAGATTACAGTTGATCTGCCTGGCCAGATGCATTCTTGAAAACCCAGAAAGAGGGTTAAATGAGAACTAACATATGTAAAAGATTCACAATGCTGTATTTCAAACAAGAAACATGTCAGGAGTGGAAAAAAAAAAAAAGTCAAAGAGCATAGCGGTTAAAGAAAAACTGAAAGAAAAACACATAATTGCTTTTAGTCTGTCATTTCCCCCCACAGAGTAGTAAATAAGAGCTTTGATACATAAAAGCCGTTATCAAACAGTAACAAATTAGTTCTTCACCATCTGTGATCCACGCGAGGGGGGTGACAGTTATAGGCAAGATTTTAAAATATGAAATCAACTATTTATGAACTGGTTTCAGAGTCTTGCTGTCTACTTTGCCTCTTAAAACGCGGCCACAAGAAAGGGATGGGGTTTTCAAAGCTAACAAAAAGCAGCAGTTGTGGTTCCACTCTTTAAATGACGCTAATTGCTGGCTGACATTTGTAAACAAGATGTTTCCCTTCCTACCACTGACTACCACAGTTCGGTGTTACTTTCAAGACCGGTATCTCATTTGAAAAAATAAAAGGAAAATAAAATCATGGCTGTGACCTTACCAGATCTTACTACACTGAACTCCTTTATGTTACAGATGATCGGCCAATTATTTCATGCTGGATCTACTGCTTCAGAAATATTTCAAATTACATCTATTTTTTTCTTTCTCTTTCTTTCCTTCCTTTCTTTTCTTTTTTTCTTTCTTCTTTTCTTTCCTTTTTCTTTTTTTCTTTTCTCTGTAGAAGCACCTCCTTTTGGAACTCTATAGGTGAAAAGACCAAGACTTCAGGTCCGAATTTTAACAAGTGAAGTACTGGGTTCCTCATGATGTGCAAATTACCATATATTAAACGACAAGTAACCCTGCAGTAATTTAGGAGAAGGAAAGGACAGCTCAAAAACACCCATTCTTTTCTGATTCTTTCCATTTCTTCTTTCACTTCATTTCTCTGTTCAGAAGTGCTTTTCTGGAGTAAAAACAATTAAATCTCACAAATATGGGGATAATTTGTTTCTGCTTGGGAAGTGAGCACATTTGAAAAAAAATGAATTTGAATTGATCTAGGGGTTTTTCCATCTCCTCAGTGGAAGAAACAAAACAAAATTAAAAGTCTGAAATATAAGGAGACTCCATTACTTGGAAACTGCTGAGAATGATTATTATATCTTTTTGAAATCAATGTTTTTTTCTTGGACTTTGGGGCAATATGAAAAGACAAAAAAAAAAAAGTGTAAACATGCTGTGGATTGTTGTATTTCACTGGACTACCCAGTGCCTTTGAAATGTGTCATTTTTACTTTCAGTGAAATACAATGG
>NW_010586797.1:312641-324893 GCF_000705375.1 Tinamus guttatus
CCATTCATTCCCACAATCTCATATCCATTGACTACAGCACGAAGAGCTCTTTAGTTAGGTTAAGAGGCTTTGACTGACAACAGCATATTTTCCTGCCTTCCTGAATTTCATCCTAGACAATAAAATGCTCACGTGGTATATCAAAAAGAATATGCAAAGAGACAAAGGTAGCTGCATCTGCTTAGGGCCTTGGAAAGTGGAAAAAGTACACACAGGTTTGGGCGCCCTGGGGTAATGTGTTAATTGAATTATGTAAATTGTATTAGATGAAATAAGCTGAATTTTTCATTAAGATTTAGGCAACTGGAGTATCATTTTTCAGGCCAAATGCGAGCACCTATATTTCACAATGTGCCTAAGAGTTGGTGGTATCTAAATCCAATGGAAATAACCTTTATTACTTAATGCGTGTACATCTACCACCAAACTGGTGACGAATACATAAGTAGATACAAAGTTAGATAGACAGGCAGACAGTAGGTCAGTAAAAAAACATACAGGCTTTTCTGACATGATTCATCTCAACCAAAAATCGGTACTAAACCAGACTAGATTAATTGTCCTGTACCGTCCTTAATGTGGAAGAAGAGTCTGAAGTCAGTAGTCAAATACAAATATGGAAATGTAAAATTCAGTGAGATGAATCCTCTCCTTATAGTTTGCAAGTGATATTAGGTAGAACCTGACCCCAGTCTATATCAGTCATGATGAATATTTTTTAAATCCAACATTTTTAGAAATAAAAATGGATGAATTTCTTGTATCAATTACTTAAACATTTTGCTGATCACGCCTGTACTCTGGCTTCTGAACAATGTTCAATTCACATCACAGTGATCAAAGTCTTGGTGACAGTATTGGTACAGTACCCTCAATATTAAAATATATCCCTTTCAATTCCATTCTATAACTTGACCATTTTAGATGGCATTATTTTCTGTCATGCCATAATTCAGCTAAGAGGTTATAAATTTCTGAGGTTACATAATATTTTGCCATCACAATTACAAGGTGTAATTTCAATTCATTGCCTACCTTGCTAGAATGCTTAGGACTCAGATATGAAAGGGTTGCAATCTCATCTGGAAGCAATTTGTATCAGTCATTTCAGTGCTGCTGTTTTTTAGAAAAAAAAAAAAAAAGCTTCTGAAAAGGATATAGTTTGCCTTATTCTGCCTTATTTAAAAAAACAAGTTTTTAACTTTTTCTCCAGTTCTCAGAGCTATCTGGGATATCTCTAGTAGTTCGAGTACATCTCACTTTTTCCTCCGATAACATCCATTCTCCATTTCTACACTACATGACTGTGGCTCTACTGAGGCAGTAATGATTTTTGCTGGCTTCCAGCTGTTCTTGTTTGGTCTCAGGTGGCCTGGCTACCAGCCTGGACAGCAGTTTTCTACGTCTGTCATAACATTTCTGTTTCTTTTGCCTTTCAGCTGGATTTGGAAATTTGGTATTTGCTCAAGTTTGACTCTTGTAAAAAGAACAGCCAATTAGCATCTGTTCAGGAGCAGGCAGTCTTAGTTCATTTCTTATTTGTGTAAAGGAGAAATTTTCATCACTGCATTTTGTCTCCTTGAAGATATATAAAGGAATAATAGTTCTCAGTGGCATGGAGCCAGCAAAAATCTTAAACCTTGTGCCTAACATCGGCCCAAGAATAGCTGTATTAACTTCAGTGTTTACAGCCATCCTTCTTTAAAAAATCTTTGCTTCTAAAAAAAAAAAAACATTAACAGTACCTATGGCTTCACATGTAGATTCGTTGTTTCATTTTTGCTTATGACTGAAGTTTCTTAAGAGAAAGGGGTAGTAGTAGTTGGAAAGTTGGCTTGGTACTATTAGTCTTCCTGTCTGCCAGTAGTTTTGCAAGAAGTTGAAAGTGTAAATAGACAAAAAGTAGTTCATCAAGTATTGTGGCCCATTTTTAGTATTTTGATCTATATTTGATATCTTGTAATTTGTACTTTTATATTATTCTAAATCCAATGCTAGTTTTGAAATTGCGCACAGTAATTTTTTTAAGCTTCTCAACGAAAGAATCCCCTTTTCAAAAATATTCATTCTTTTACTATTTCTTATAGCATACTTTTGGAAATAAGTGTACTTTTTTATTTAAGAACTTGCTTCTGACCAGAATAAAATAAGGAAACTAAGAGTCTTCAGAAATCCCTTTTTGTTAGCAGATTGTAAGTTAAGCCTCTTCAGGTAGTGGAAGCATTCATGTTTGATTTAAAAGTTAGCTTTAAAAGATTCCTTTGTGAGCTGTGGAACTATGGAAAAGAATGGAAACATCATTCATTCTATGAATGTGGAATCCCTTTGAAAGGAAAATATAGTTAGCACAAGCCTTTATAGTTAGTCCTTTTCTTCTGAAAGATAATGTGTAGTAGACAACTAAAGGGTTCTCTTCACTTGTAGGCTGTTTTTTTTACAGAGGGGTAGAACATACAACAACTTTCAATGAAAACAAACAGATGCTTCTTCAAGATTTCATTGAATTGTCAAGGTGAAGCAGGATCATTCATTTATGGATACAAACTGAAAACTCCTGAATAAATTGTTATCTGTACTACAAGCAGATTTTTATCTATGAACACATGATCTGGTACAATAACTAAATATATCTTCTAAGAAGCAAGGAATGTCCCCCAAAACTCTGAATAAAAACAAATACTCACAATACTCTTCATTCAGCGGTAGGATGGATCACCAGGTTCTTGCTGATGCAGCCTAGGCTTTATTTAGCTTTTTTCACCACATGGGCACATTATTGACACCATTTAAACTGATGTCCACAAGAATCCCCCCAAATTTCTTTGTAGATCACAGAATCATAAATGGTTGAAGTTGGAAGGGACCTCTAGAGATCACCTAGTCCAACCCCCCTGCTCCAGCAGGGACACCTAGAGCACGTGGCACAGGGTGGCATCCAGGCGGGTTTTGAAGATCACCAGAGAAGGAGACTCCACAACATCTCTGGGCAGCCTGTGCCAGGGCTCTGCCACCCTCGTAGGAAAGAAGTTCTTCCTCACATGGAGGTGGAACTTCCTGTGTTTCAGCTTGCACCCATTACCCCTTGTCCTGTCACTGGCCACCGTGAAGAGTTCGGCCTCATCCTCCCCACATTCTCCCCTCAGGTACTTGTACATGTTGATCAAATCTCCTCTCAATCTTCTCTTCTCCAGGCTAAACAGGTCCAGCTCACTTCTTAGTCTTTCCTCATACGATAGATGCTCTAGTCCCTTAATCATCTTTGTGGCCCTAACCAGACAGAGGATCTTCTAACCAGAGAGTCTCCAGTTTGTACTGGTGTGCATGTTTCATTTTTCCCTTATATACAGAGTCCAATTCATGTGTTCTAGTGCCTTACACAATGCAAATCACAGAAAATGGGGATGCCTGGGAGGTTTACTTCAAAAGCTTTTTCCTCATCCAAACTAAAGTGCTGCTATTGACATATCCAACCAGGCTCCCACATGTTAGGCTAGCTGGATACATAGTTGGACTTGTTGGTTATATGTTCCAGGAACTTGCTTTGAGAGCTGTGACATTCTGAGGCTTGAGTGACTGTTTGAAAAGCTTAGTTTTCAGATTAAGGAAAATATTTTTTAATTCTGCTCCAGTCAGTGCAAGTAGGCTGCATCAGATTTAAAAAAGGAAAGTGGGACTTTTTTTTTGTTCCATGTTCCAATTCTTTGACATTAAGGTATCTGGAACAGATGATACCTTTCCAGCTTTTTCATGCTGGACTTTCACTGACACTGATGAGGATAAGCACCTCTAATATGCATAGATCCATAAGCAGGATTTTTTTTTTTTTTTAATAACAATCTCAGATATGTGAGGTTTAGCAGTTTGGCAACCACAATTGCTCGAACCAGTGAATTTACAGCCTGTTCTGAGAGATCTGGCACATTTTCAGGGTAAATAAATGATCTGTGTAGACATCCCCAATGGGGAGTATTTTTTGTTGTTTTTTTTGTTTTGTTTTTGTTTTGTTTTGTTTTCCATAGTCTTCCCAATAAGCTTCCAGCATCTCGCTTTTGCTCTAAAATTCTAATCATTTTGAAGCTTTGATATATGCATTTTGCATTTATCATTCCTATATTCAAAAAGTGGAGAACCTTTCTATTCTGCCAACAGAATCTGCATATGTTTATTAATTTCTTACCATTTAGCATTCCATATATCAATTGCATGCTTCCTATTCCAGTATTAAAAAATGTATTCCAAGTGAAGGTAAAGGTAAAATTGTTTAAATAAAGTTGAGCAGGTTTGCAGGTTATGAACTCTTTGGATAGATTAGTTTTTCTCCTTCCAATTATATGGGTGGAACTTAACACTATAGGATCATCAGTATCACCTTTCCAACTTAAGAGTCTTTCCAGTCAGTTCAGTGGCCTCTGTCTAAATGAGAAAGACTGTAGATTGTATAGTCTGCTCCAAAGTCCTGATCCACTGAGTTGGTAAATTCTGGACTAGGGCTTTATTATACAATCACTGTCTGTTCTCCTTCACCTTCCAAAATGCCTTTTTTTTTTCTGTCAAAATAACTGTCTTGGTTCAATAAATAAAAAAATTTCCTTGTCTATTTACCAAAACACCTCCTTAGCCAAGATATGCCTTATTTCAGCTACTCCCTAAGAGATAAATACCAACCTTCCAAATCAAAATGCTAAAAATATATTAAGAGTTGAATTGGCTTGATCTGAGTGGGATCTGGATTTGCCAAAAAAAGCTCTGCATGCACAGTTCATTTTCAGATTTGTGTAGAGGTACTAGATTGTACTATACTTCTTGTAAGACTTAACCGTTTTTCTTGCCTAGGAAAGAAGACAAATGCTATGAGAAAGACAAATACCATAGCATGATAAACAGACAATGCTTCTGATCGCTTGCTTTGAAAAAAGTTACTTGTTTATATGTTAGAAAAAGTATACAATAATGATCCAAACAGTGTAATCTTGTTATACTACAAATACTGAATGTTGACATGTGTTTTAAGGGACCAATGTATTTATAGATGTTCGTACATAAATATGTCAACTCTTTTTTTTCCAGAATTCTCATAGCAATATTTCTTAGATTTCAGTATTCAGTCTATTGTTTCTCTAAGCCAATATAAGGCCTGCCTCCCACAATAAATGCTTAAAATGATGAAATTGAGGTAGTTTAATTCCACATTTATTATAAGGGAGTTTTATTGATTATATGGTACCAACACAGTGTTCTGCTATATATAGATTTCCTTATTGACTGTAACAATACATTTTAAAGTTTTCATATTTAGGTCCAAACAGAAAACTGTCAATCAGTTTGGATGTTTATCTGAGTGCTTTTGTGTTTGCAAATTTAACTGGAAATCTTAAAAGAATCGAAATACTTCCTGCTCTAAATCAAGTCTGAACTGTCTTGAGCACAGTCTTTGTTGTGGTATTCTGCTACTTAGGTTTCTAGTCTCAGACAGAAACCAGAAGTACAGAAGCTTGTAAAAGCCAAAAGAATGGAAAAAAGGTTAACCAAACATTTCAGATCATTCAATCATACAAAAATTTATGACTACTTGGAGAGGTGAGGTACACAGTTTAGGGCACTAGTCTTTTACCTCTGAAAGAAATATTCAAAGACATTCTATTTCAGATTCTATTTCTTATTATGCTCTATGCATTGTGATATATAATTGCAATTTACCTTTAATTTTAAATTATATTTAAGACTATAGTCTATTATATTTACTATATTTTGAAGCAATATTATATTTCTGTTATGAAATTATGTGGGTTACTAAAAGATGAGTTCACAGACTGTACTCACTGATACTATTGTAAAGGATGACGATATAAGAAACATAGTGAGACCACAGTCCTGTTCTAAAAATGTTTCTAGCTGCCCGCATTTAAACTTGTATATCATGACTTTAGCTTAGACTTTAAAATCTGCTCCTTGCCTGTATTCAGTGGACAGCATGTCTGAGTTCCTAGTTATGTTTCCCCGGCCAAGCAGCACTTGCAATAGATATTAAGAAAGTCATAACCAAATAGCAGAAGAAAACAGCAAGTGTAAGACTTACTGCAGCATTGTTGCCTGTTCATAATGAGTTTAAAATGAAATTTACTCAGAAGCACATATACTAAAAAGTGCTGCAGTTTAAGGCAAACATTTCCCTGGACCCTTTAGCATATATTGCATACACATACACTTAAGATATTATGTTTAATATAAAAAATATCAGAACCTCTCTTTCAACCACCTTCAGGATCCTGTGAAGGCTCGATTTTTGCTTGGGGATCTTTTTAATGCAGGACTGGAGTATGGGCTCAGACTCAAGAGCTAGGAGGTTGTATAAAGCCACAGAGTTTTAATACAATCAGAGACTGCCATTTTCAGACAGACCTCTTTGCTCTACATCTTTTCTCTGATACATGTGCATCCTGCTGCTGCCACTGACAAAGCTCCTACTCATGGCAGGGGTCAGGATTTTCTGAAACAAGGTCAGATTTTAGTGAGGTTGATGTCCTGAGACTTAAGTAATATCTAATATCTTTTGTATTTCATCTAATGATCTTTGCACCTTTGATTTTACATATCTTTTAAATAAACAACTTAATTATTCTCCAGCTGGCTTGCAATCCAATTTTCTGTCATCAAAACAGTTTTTACATGTATGAGACAGAGACTACATAGTATTGATTTTTGTTTGCAGTTGCAACTATAGTGCCAAAACTAAAAGGTTTGTGCTGTATTCAATATTTATACCTCTTTCTTCTCTCTGCTCTATTTGTGTAGCAGATGATTCTGTGATGAATGACATCTCTGTCTTTAAAATGATAGGAGTAAAGATTTTCTATTTTGCTTATTCTCCTTCCAGCACTACTTCAGAGTTTAGGCCTTTTAGAAAAAAATGTCGAGGAAAATTTTAAGTACTGGATTTTGTTGTTGTTGTTGTTGCTCTTGTTTTTTTTTTTCTTTAAGTTCTAGGAGACATTCATACCTAATTCATTTTTGAATAAATTCTAGAAATTCCAAGGAGCTAATTGTGTTTTGTCAATAGAAAGTGAGTAACTGATAACAGTTTCAAGGTGAAATTCCATTATGAGTTCAAGTGTGAACATTGCTGTAACATGTATACTATATCACTGACTTGTCTTTGCAGCTATTACTGGAGTTAGATTTTTTAAAAGTATTGCAGTTTTGTACAACATAACAAAATCTATGAATTATGTAAATTTGGATGTTTTATATTTAGCTGCTAAGGAAAGTCAAAACTGAACTAAATAATTGTGTGCAGATCTTTTTCCTTTATTTTTCTGACTAATCTTCATGCAGCATGTTTACTGCCATGCTCAACTCAGAACCTTGACTGAACATATGTTAGATGGTAATTCATTTCTAAAATTAATATAACTTTGTAATAATTGCCATACTATTTCAACATGGAATTGCTACACACATAACATTCTTCCATTAGAATACATAAGAGTTAAAGAAATCTGAGATGAACCAAGAAATGCAAAATCAAGATTTTTTTTGCCACCCTTATCGGTGGAACTAAAAATTTTGGTGGGTTCATTTTGACTTTTAGGTAACAAAAGTGTTTTTTTAGTCCCTATAGCAGCAGCTGCATGCATGTAAAACAAGGCTTCTCTCGTGATTTGAATTCTCAATGAATTTCATGAAGAACTTTTCTGAAACTAGATCAACCTCTTCTTTCTTAAAGATGTAATCTCTTTGGCAGAATTAGATATTTTTCAATACTGTAGAGCCAGAAATGCCCATAATTCATAATAAACTAATGTTTTACTTATCTGAATTACATTATAGTTTGTAGATTATTTAGTTAGAGAGCAGGGACTGTGAAGCGAAGCCTTTTACTAGTGAAAGTGCTGCTGTGCAGAGGCACATTAACTAAAAACAGTCAAGTGAAAGGTTGATCAAAAAGTAATGAATTTTAAACCACTATGATGGAAAGTGGAACTTTTCTTTGGAAATATGACTCAAAAAATCCCAGTTTTCAAAGAATTAACTTTAGTCTGATGGCTAGAGCTGATCCAATATACTACTCTACATGCAACATAGTCTAGAGAGTAATCTTAGCAGCTGAAATCTTTGTGATAGGTTTTATTATTCTTGAGCAAAACATCCCACAATGCTCTCTGACACTAGAGTTTATTTAATAGGATCAGTCCCAGACTCATTCTTTCAGGCTCTCCTATTTCATTGCTCACAGTGGGTTCTTAGAAGTTCATTTTCTTACATGCAACTTCTTCATAAAAATAAGACAGAAAGGCCTTATTTTATTCACCATCTGTTTATACACCTTTAGTGTTCCTTTCCTACATTATCCTCCACATCTGGTTCCATACTTCCTACAGCAGGCAAAAATTATGGCAACAACCACCATCTTCATGATCCCCTCTTGACAACATGAATTTAGACACAGTAAAAATTGTCAGAATAATAATGTAATCTGAAGTCTTTGGGGAAGCACATTGACTTCAAACTCATCTCCACTTCTACCAGGCTAAGCAAAAAGCAGGAATACATTGTTTATTTCTATGAGTTAGCCATGCTAATATTGTTTCTGCGTATATGCTTAGACTGCGGGAAGGACACCAAGCTTCATGTACTGCACATTTTCGTGGTGAAGTTTAATACACAGTATCCATAGGAGTTTGACTAAGATCTCTGACTAATTTCATGTCTGAGAATAAGCAACTTTCACACAGCTATGATTTTTTCACCCTTGTGAAATCTGAGGCAGATTTACAATAATGGCCTAGAAATAAGAGCCCCCATGAGGCCATGGCCATCAAGCTAGCAAGTCACTGTTACTCTCGCTTACCATGCAACATAATTATTTTGGATTCTGTTGATTTTGATCAAATGAGACAAACTTTGTGTAAATTGACTACTGATTGCTATTCTTAAAGGTTTACATTTTGTTACATTTTTTTTCTAATCCTTTTTCTTAAAAGCAAAGCACTCTTCATACAAAGCAGTGCTAACTCCTCCCTACCAGCCTGTTCCATTGGTGTGGTTCCTCTCAACATTGCTCATATCTTCCATGAAAAAAAATCACTTTGGTATAAAAGTCACATTAGAACATCAAGCCAAGTTCTTTCATGGAATAATTTAACTGAAGGCTATCAGCTGTGTCAACAGAATCCCTGAAGCTGAAGGCAGAGTCTTTATCCATTCATATCCACTCACTCTTTCAGTTCCTAAGGATTCTCCTTCCTTAACTTGATCAGCTCCTCAACAAAGTGATTTGGTCTTAGGAAGTGTAACTTACTATGTTTTGGTTTAGTAATTTCATGCCAGCTGTCCTTTTATAAGAGATAACTAACACCATTTCCAAAGGAAAATTCTTCCTAGGAAGTTGCAAGTAAAGCAAGAAAAATTTTCATTGCTACACAAAAATCCAACATATGATTGGTCCTTGGTGTCAGATTTCTAAATATCACAGTTTCCTTCAGAATGGAAAAGAAAATTGCAAGATTTTCAGTATTAGTTGCACCCTAGCTTTTTTAGAAATTCTGTCTGCATATGTTGCAATGGGACTTGCTGTGGTCTGCGAGTACTTTAGAAAATTTGGCCCCATTTTTAGAGTCAAGTACAAGAAAACTGACTATGAGATTTCTGAAAAAAAATGTCTTTTCACATTGTAAAGTACATTTTTCCATCCCCTGAGAACATTCTGAGAGAGTCTATATCTATATGATCTGCTGTTTAAAATGTTGTCCAAATCTTACAGAATGTTTCTTAGTTCTCTGAGTTAGATCACAGGACAAGGCAAAGGACAAGTAAAGATTCCAAAGTTAGTGGGAATTATTATTATTACTATTATTATTGTATTTGTAAAAAGCAAGTCTAATGTTATTTGCAACATCTAGGAAAGCAGGCAGGATATAAGTCTTAGAGGAATTAAAAAATGAGAGCTGGCTTTGACCCTGGGAACTTTTCGTACTTACTATAAATAGAATATGAGAAGATGAGATGAGATAAGAATGAGTGGACTCAGCTCTATATCTACTGTGCACCCCAGGTCAGATGCCATTGTTAATTATGCTTTACTAGATATGCTATTAATGGCCATATGATCATAGATAACCAGGTTAAAAGATCAGATCCAAATGTACCTCTCCTTGTTTTTGAGTGACAGTCACGTTTTTTCTTTCCTCTTCTGGCAATACTTTTAGTAATATTAAAATTCTTTTGGAGAATTAATCTTTTTTCATAAAATTCAATAGCAATTTGAAATCCTTATCATAGCCTGAATGAGTTTATGAAAGGTGTGAGGCAGTTTCTTTCTATATGTGCATGAACATAGATAAGTTATAATGCTTTGGCATAAAAGGCATTATACAAGAACAACATATATAATATATCAAGTAAAGTTATATGTGTATTATTTAAAAAAAAATGAATTCCAACTACTCTACTTTTACTTTCTGCAATTTTGAGACCCTCTTTAATGCACCCAAGTGGAATAATCATGGAAATTGGTGGAAACATTGTGATGATATGATGTAGGATAAAAACATGTTCAAGTAATTTCTGGTTATTATATTTTTCTAAGCTGATCTCTTGTATCACAATGGGAGTGATTTTTATAGTTTTTATTCGTGAAAATATTATATCCAAGAGCTTTGATGGATGATCTGAATTAACTTTTCTCTTTTGCAGAGGCTCTAACTATCTTTGTTTTGTTGGTGGCTATGGATCAATGTTTGAAAGGAAAAGTCTTGGAGACCTGATCATTTTTGGTCCTCAGCTTTGAAAACAGAGTCATTTTCTTGAAAATAATGTGTTTTGAAAAGTGGTCGGTTTAAAGTGGTGTTACGGCATTTTCAAAAATACTTAGCATGAGCTAAGCTGTGCTCCAATTATAGTTAAAAGATGTATTAACACTGTCTCCAACTTGTGTCAAACAGAGCCAATACTACTCACGTTTCAAAATTTTGCTCAGAGTTTACAAGAAAAAATGTATCTTTAAAAAAATACAAATATTGCCTGCTCTGCCAACTCCTCTGCAGACTGAGAGTCAAGCTGAATTATTTTTGATTTATGCCACATCACCAATAGCAGAATATTTTGCAAGCCCTCTTTTAACTCATTAGCGCTTATGCAATTCCACTACATTCAAGAAGATCGTACAAATCTCAGTAATGATGACAGAATTTATCCCAGCAATTAAAATCTAGTTTTCCATTTTGTTGATGATGTAAAAACCACTGTCTATCACACTCCTCCCCTTCAATAAAACTGTGTTTGTTCCCATTCAAGCAGATTAGCTCGAAATATACACACAGAATATATGATATTTGCTGATAAATGTGTGATTGCATAAATTAGTATAATATTCTCCTCTGTGAGAGGAATCCTTCTTAGCATTAATAGGACTTGCTTCCACACTGTTAAATGAAACACAGATATGTCACCACTTTGAACTTTAAAATATTTGCTCGTCATTTTAAGAGCAATAGCAATATACTATAGCTTATTGTTACGAGGGTGTGCTTACTGTGCCAGTACATAGAAGTTGTAACTTTCTGCTTCCCCCTCACTAGTGGCATGAGAAATTAGCTCCAGCTGTATATGCCACCTTGTGATTTTAGCCCTGGAAATAACTTTGCTGACTTTGGAGGTAGTGATCACTCACTTGTGATCTTTGCACGAATGATCAATCTCACAAAAAAAGGTCCTGCTATTTGGGACTGGTCCCTTTTGACAAGAGCCATGAAAAGAAAACCCTGTCAGGCAGTTTTATAGAGGCAATAACAAGATATTCATGTATAATGCTTTTTATGCCAAACTATTATAACTCATCTGCGTATGTGCACATATAGAAAGAAACCATCTCACACCTTGCAGAAACTCAGGTATCTCAGGGTTGTTAGAAGACAAAAATTATTGTCTGAGCAGCCTCTTATGGCTGTACTTGTATCGTGGTAAAATCTCCAAGATTACTTTAGTGTCTTCCTTGTGATTAAAAGCAGTATTCAGAAAAACGCTTTCATACAGTCTCTAAAGTGAAAGTCCAAGGGATTCAAGGGAACAGTTTTAATTAGGAAAAAAAGAAAGAAAATAAGTTTTTAAAGTATTCAGAGCACAATTCCCCAGCAGAGAATGATTACGCTGTCACTCAGCTCCTGTTCTGTCAGGCAAACATATCCCGTTCGACCGTGTCCATCGGTGCCGGAGCAAAGCCACTCCGGGCTGACAGTGTAGGAATGACGTGAGGGT
>NW_010586797.1:327731-344557 GCF_000705375.1 Tinamus guttatus
AGGAATGCCACATCCCATGTTTTACCCATTAAGGAAATTCTAATGGTTTTTCAGCCTCCAACTTAGTGATCCTTAAGTTGTACACAAACGAGCAAAATTTGATCCCTAGAAAGAGCTTGAAAATTAAGGGATGAGAGAAGCACAAACAGAAGCTTTTAAGCTAACATAAAACACTTTTTGAGAAAAAGTGAGAGCCTTTTAAAACTTTAGGTGCTTTACATACCTAGAATATCCATGTTACCACAAAGGCACATGGTTACACTCAACAGTAGCCATAATGTAAAAGGTGTTCACATAAACATGTTTTTTTCAAAGAAAACTTAATCTAGAATCTGGAGAAAGTAAAATTTGTTTAAAGCTACTCTTGGTACCCATGACAAAATAATTTATTGAAAAAGTGTCTGCATTCATCACTTTTTCAGTTCTGCATGTAAATATTTGCCGGTCCATACACATGCATTATGTATAGGGAGATGCACACACAAATCCTATTTAGACAACTGTGTAAAAGAAATGTTGTTTTTTATTATAAACTTTCCATTCTTTTTCTAATTTGTTTTCCTATTTTTTTCCTTTGCCTTCATTTTTATCTTTTTTTTTTAATTATTTTAATCCCAGCTAAGAAAGTCTCCAATCTTTGGTCAGTGATTGTTTGCCAGAAGTTACTTCCCAAAATAATTGTCAATTTGAGGAGAATCTGTGAATTTGGGGAGGGAATAAGGGTTGAAAAAAAACTTACAAAATTTCATTCAGGAAAGAAAAAAAAAAAAACAAAAAAAAGGGAAGAAAAAATAAGTAATGAATAGATGTTCATTTTAGCATGTTTTTTTTTTCTTTGCAAATAAGAACTGTTATGGTATTATTGCATTTGACGATCCATGTACATTTTTTAAAAGGTTCAGAAGAAGTTTCTTAAAGAAAAGTTACATTCTCTCTGGATTAAAAAAAAGATTTAGTACTGCTGTTCTAGAAAATATCCACCAGACTAAGTACAATAGAGGGCAATTAATGGCTATATTCATTACATAGTTAGTATGCAAAGGAGAAAGCCTAAATCAGGAAACCAGTTCATTGGCAAGAAAAGAATTCTGAGACTGAAGCTTTACTGGGGGCAAGACAAAGAAGCCATGGCATCAGCAGGGACACATATAAAATGAATCCGTCCAGGAAGTTTTCAGGCAGAAGACCGGAAGAGAAGGGAATTCAGTCATTCACTGTGGGGCAAGGGAGCATGATTTCATTGATGTGCCAGCCAAATTCAAGATAAACTGTCCTGGTTCAGGGAGAAAAACTTCTGTGATCCTGAAGAGAACTCATTTAGGGAAAGGATCCTGGCCTCCAAGAAGAGTTCAGCATAAACTCAAAGCACGATCCAGACTATGAAATAGGTGGTTCTAGCAAGAAAATGCACATAGCTTTTTTTTTTTTAACTAAATCTATGCAATTTCATCCTATATTAAGTAAAGAAAAACAATGTTTAAAAACACACCACAGGCCTGTATGGCCAGATCTATATTTACAAATTATACAATGCTGGGAAATACTCAATTCCCAAGGCCTGGCAGTTGATCACCTCTAGCCCAGGCCAACAAGCCCTGTCAGCTCCTGGGCATGATGCAGGAGCCGGTGCTGGCCAAGGACTACTCCAGTAGGCAGGAGGGTTGGGGCCAACTTCCTTTGGAAGGTAGGAGAGCTGAGTAGTGTGGATGCTGATCATTCATTCCAGTTTACCTCAGTGCCAGAGAACAGCACGATTAGTTTGCTAGCATGGACATAGCCTCTCTCTGTTTATGCGCTGTATACGTCATAGAGCCCTTTAGAGCCTTTGCTGCTCTTTAGAGGTAAATTTTAAACTGGTAGTCTCAGGCCCTTCAG
Source organism: Tinamus guttatus (assembly GCF_000705375.1). The sequence continues at coordinate 329,607 of NW_010586797.1, forward strand.
TAGGATTAATAAAACTATATGAGAATTGCAAGATGTACAGTATTTTATTTCAGGCATAAAGCACCAATATCATAAGAAGGAGGAGATCCTTCCTTGTTTGGTAAGATTCTCACCCAAATCAGCTATGCAGAATCACAGAATCACTGAGGTTGTGATCTCTTCAGATCACCTAGTCCACCTGCCATGCACAAAGCAGGGTCAGATACAACACATTTTTCAGGTTATTGTCTTGTTGGGTCTTGAATATCTCTAAAAATGGAAACTCCATAACCCATATGTTTGATCACACTTACAGTAAAAACATTTTCATAAGTTTAAATGCAAATTCCTGTCTTTTGTTGCCATTCCCTCTTGTCCTTTCACTGGATAGTACAGAGAAGAAGCTGCTGCTTTACTCCTCCCATTGGATATTTATATACATTGATTAGAGCCCCTGATCCTTTTCTTCTAAAACAGATAATCCCAACTCTCTCCATCTCTACTTACATGACAGATGTGTCTATCCCTTCATAACGATTATAAACCTTCATAGGACTGATTCCAGCATGTCCAGGTCTCTCCCATACTGCGGAGTCCAGCATCGGACACAGCATTCCAGATGTGTCCTCACCAGTGCTGAGAAGAGCCTTGACCTGCTGGCTACATTGTGCCTAATGCGGCTGAAGAGGCTGTTGGCCTTCTTTGCTGCAAGGTCGTATTGGTTGCTCACGGTCAATTAATCGACCAGGATGATGAGTGCTTTTCTTCAGAGCTGTTCTCCAGCCAGTCAGCCCCCAGCCTGTACTGGCACATGAAGTTATTCCTTTCCATGTGCAAGGCTTTGCATTTCCATCTCTGAACTTATGATGGTCCTGTTGTCCCATTTCTCCTGCCTGTTGAGGTTCCTCTGGATGGCACCACAACCAGCTGGTGCTCCTCCCAGTTTTGTACCATCTGCAGACTTGGTGCAGGCGTACTCTGCAACACTGTTCAGGTCAGTAATTAAGATATTAATAGAGGCCCCAGTATTGACCCACCACCACTACACTACTAGATACTGGCCTCCAGAATATTCACTTCCTTCCAGTTCTCAGTAACTTCCCTAGGCCATGGCCCATGACCTATCAAGGATAATAAAGAGTAGCCTTGCAATGATAACTGCTCACTCCTTCAGCACATATGGATGTATCCCTGGGTGTCTCCCTTCAGGTTCCATGGACTCATGAATATCCAGTTTATTTAAATGTTCTCTAATCTGATCTTCTTCCACTGATGGCAAGTCTTTCTTTCTCTGAACTTTCCCACTGGTTTCCATCGCCTGGGACTAAGGACACTCTTACCAGTAAAGACTTCAGCCCACATTTTCCCATGTCCTCCTTTTTTTCTGCTGTAGAAGACCTTTTTTGTTGGCTTTCATGCCCCACATCAGATTCAACTCCAGGTGGAGTTTGGCTTTCCTATTCCCATCCCTGCATGCTCAAACACTGTCTCTGAATCTTTCCTGGCTCACAGGAGCGTGGGCAGGGAAAATAGAGAGAGGAAGATTCTGTTTGTGAATAAAGGTCTGAACTTCAGTGCACTAACTTCCTGAATTCCATGTACAATCAATGGAAACATAGGGAGTAAGTCATCGAAGCAAAGACAATCATCAAGGCCATTTTAAAGACTCCCATGAATCCTGTCTGACTTCCAGCTAGGACTCCAGAAGAACAAGGGTCTCTCATAGACCCTATAGCACATTTGACAACCCCAAGCTCAAAGGTCAGATGAAACAGTTTATCTGATACTAGGTACCTACGCTTAGAGAACTTATCTTTGACAATAGAGCTTGGAGAGTGATTCATCTAATCTGCTACCTTGGCTGCCTAAATTAAAGACCGTGGTTTAGATGTCAGTCAAGCATACAGTTCTCTATTAGGGCTTTTTTACTAATGCAGTATCATCAGGGTTGTACTGACAAAGTAAAAAACTAGCAAAACAGAAAAGAGAAGCACATGGAACTTAAATTCAAAGCATAATATTCATGATCCTTTAATCATCTATTTGCAAAAGCTAATTCACAAATCAAAAAACAATACCATGCAAATGAAATGAACCACCATGAATCATACACAGAAAATAAGGCGAGTGATTGTATCATGAATAATTTACACATCAAAACAGTGAGATTTTTTTCACAGAACTATTTAATGTTTTCCAGATACCTTCACAGAAAGATACAGAAGTAGGAAAATATATTAACCCTGTTTATATTATATTTCTAAACCATTTTTATAGCCTGTTATGATTTTTTTAAAATGGGAATTTCTGGTTTTGTACCTAAGATACTTCGCTGGATTTTCTTCATTCTAGCAACAGGAAAAATTAAAATATATTGAGAAAAAGATATATCACAAGGAATACTCATGGATTACTGATTAAATTATGTTAGTGAAGTAGCAGAGTAGAAACAGGTTAATATTAAGGGAAGTTTCAAATTCAAAGATTAAGTCACTTACTTAAAATCACAATTCTACTTTTCCATAGCAATAAACTGTACAAAACATGGAGACAAATTAGTAGTATGTTTTGGAGTTCTGCCTCTAACAGTCTGGAGCCATGTTAAGTTTAATTAGGACTTCCATATATTAAATTTGGTTTAGATTGACTTAAGTGGTATATGTTTTTGGTTGTGGCATGTTTTTGGTTCCTTTTTTTCAGTTACTGTTGACAAAGACACTGCAGGATGTTCAATATTTTTAAAATATAATTATTTTAAAGCAAGTACATGGGTTGCCTCTAGCAATGTTCACAACCATAATCTGACAGCTGAAAACTTGGTTCACTGACAACATCCGCTTCCTCTCAATGTTTAATTTTACACATTTCATTAGTACTGTCAGATTAACTGGCACACTGTATCTGGAGGATAATTACCTCTGGATGCCATGACTTTACTATGGGGACCCCACAGTGTGCCCTGCAGCCTTTGCCTCCTGATCAGATCATAAAACCTAGCTAGAGGTCAACATGACTTCTATCAAATTTCCTGTCCCTTGTGCTGAAGTGGGGGTCGTAGGGGAATATGATCTATACAAAGGTCTCACTTGATATGGAGCCGCAGTGCAGAGGAAGCCTTGGGAGCTGGAAAGCTCTTGGTTAGCAAGCCAGGTAATGTCAAGCCAGTAAACTCTTGTGTCCACTGGTCTACATCTTCTTCTTTGGCAGCTATGAGCTGCCAAAGTTCATGCCCAAGATCTAACTCCCAGAGACATAACTCCTTCCTGAATCTATCATCAATATCCTTCTATTGCAAGAGACTTCCTGAAGGGAGGATGGGGAGGAGGTAAGGCGTAAGGCTGCAAACACCACATAGTGTGGATCATGCTCCCACCCATGTAATGCAGGGGCATGCTCCGAACAGGATGATGCCTCCAACGCTTTGCCATATGCATAACAGTAAATTAAACAGAACCACAGTTATATTTACTTTCAAAGCACTGCCAAACGCCTGGAACAATTTTGGCCCATGCCAATCTGGCACCCCCCTAATAGGCAATTCCCAGCCATGGTTTGGGGCACACACACCATGGGCCAGGGATCATTATCAGTAGGCAATCTGAAGCTGCAGAGTTTTGCAGCATGAACATGAGCCCTGGCCTTACTTAGTTTATTCTAGTAGAGATGCAGCAAAAGTAGCAACATCCAACTTTGTTCCACAGTATCAGAAACAGCACGAAGCACAGCTTAAGTAAAATAGCTCCTCCTAGAAGATGCAGTTGATAAGCTGGTAACCAATGGTGCAGAAGGATTATAAAACTCTTATCATTAGGTTACCTTTTGCAGCCTGCATTACCTTTTGTAAGGGGCTTGTTTTCCTGTATTTTTGAAAGCATTTAGCACAACTGGGGGATGATCCTAATTTGGAGATACTGGAAGCTATAATACAAGTAATGCATATGGTTCAAGACAAACTCTTTAGATGTTTCTGTATTTTGCTCAGTGTATTTTTAGGTCCCTGAGTGTTTGCAACAGCCTCCAAGTGGTTTTTGTTGTTATTGTTGTTGTTGTTGTTTTTCCATTGTGACTGCCAAAAGTTTGCATGGCTTATTATTATAGGAATCATAGTATATGTATGTATATTATTTCTTCTCAAACAAATTCTTCTGTCTTTCCTGCAAATTAAGACAAAAATGAAGAAGTTTGTCATTTAGTGTGTGTATTAGCTTTCGATTAACTGACATCTCCTATAAATGCACAGTGAAATAAGAAACCTTCATAGTTTCCATTTATAAAGTCTACAGAATATAGCAGCTATATTCTTCGGTAATTCTATTTTTAAAGTCATGTAGATAGATTTGTCTCATTCAAGTGAGCATTTGTTCACTGGAACTTTCCACAAAACAGTTGAAATCTTTCCAGGTAATATCTTTCTTTCTCTCATTTTCCTATTAACTTTTCTTTTGTATTGCTCAAATGTGTTCACGTCACACATCTTCAGGGACAACTTCATTACATGGCAATTGCAACTCCATATGAGTAGTCATCTTTCTACAAAGAAAAACATATTCCATTTGCACAAGGAAGATCTCAGTATTTTACTTAAGGAATAGCAGGGAACATAACATGGAAATTGCAAGGCTGTTGTGCAGAATCTGGAGAGTCTGAACAGGCCTGACACTCAGTAGTGGTCTGACTGTAATTTCTGAAGACACACAATCCTCCTCCCTTTGGAAATCATTACTTTAGTGTGACCAAGAGCTAAACAGACAGAGAAAAGAGAAGAAACAAATCAGAGCAGCAAAAAGGTCTTTTCCAAAGCAGCGTTATCTCTCAAGTTCTTCTAACTGCCTTTTTCTACAATGATGCTATGCCCCGTGTAGAACTTGACTTCTGCATACAGCGTCAAAATGCTTTAAACATATTTTGATGACATTGGAGTGGCTCACAGTATTACCTCTTCCTTATGTTATTACTGGTATTGCAGTTATGCCTAGAGAAGTCATTTACATACTGTACACATTTACATACTGTACATACACTGTATGTACAGTGCCTGTACATACAAGCACTGTAAAAAACACAGATTGTTTTCTGTCCCACAAGCTTAAAGTTAGCAGTGAATAACTGATCTGAATTACTTAACATTCAGAATCAAACAGAGCAGAAATGGAATTTTATTTTTGGAAAAAAGAAATTCATCACATGTTCAGGGTTACTTTAAAAAGAATGGGCTAATTTGTGGCCAGTTATCATTAAAACATTAACAGGTTATGGCCATTTCATAAAGGAAGATTTGTTTAATTGCATAAAAATGTTGGTGATAAAAGTAACTTCTGTTTCAAGCTAATAAAAATTTGAATCTGTAAAATCTGTTAAGAAGGACTATTGACCTGTCTCTTCCCATTAAACTGACTGAAACAAATGTCAGATAAAAAAGCAGAGTCTGACGAAGAGTACTATTTTATTTTTTAACTAAAAAACAAACCAACACATTTCTTCAACTAAAGAACTAAAGCATTATCTCCCACATGATGTGCATTTATTGGAATCAGTTTATACAGACTCATATATTAAAAACACATGGAAACCCAGGTCACACCCAGTACGCTGTCGCATACAACCCGCTAACAGACTTAAACATCTGTTTTTGCAACCTGAAGTTGTGTGCATATGTGTCATTAGTGAATGCATAATATCAGTTTCCTGAACTGTGTTAAATCTTCAGAAGATCTTTTGGTCTGAAACTTGCAATTGCAAAAACTATCATTTCCAGAAGCACACAGGCAAAAACTTTTCCTGCATGGCTTTGCAGACTGAACATTTCCTGTTACATTAAAGGAACAGTGAGTCCAGTAGGGTGTGATACACAATTAGGCATACTGTTTCGTTAATATAATTGTCTAACGTTGATCAAATAAAGAAGAAAACCTAAATAATTAATTTCCTGAGACCTGCTGGAACCAGTAGCTCTTATATTAATAAACATATTTTCCACAAGAGCTCAGAAACCGACTTCTTTCAGGCCCCTCTTTTTTTTTTTTTTTTTTGGCAATCTGTCCTTTTCCATTCTTTGCAAGAGAATGGAACCATCGATTATTGCCTAATAATATCTGTTAACAATCTGAGCTCTCAGAAAACATACGCAATCTCTAAATCCTTAAGGACTGGTTCAGGGCTTTCTTCAAGACTACATTGCTTTCATTTCATTTAACTGAGGTTTGGAACATATTTTTTTTTCACAATGGAGAGCAAACTAATTCACATAAGCCTTTACAGGACCTTCCATTTTCCTGCGCTATTAACAGAGAGCAATATCCACATGTACTACTCCTACCTCCTGTCAGCCGAGTTGTCATAGACCTGCCACCGCAACTCATCAAACCAAATTCCTGCATTGGCATCATGAGAAATTTGAGTTGCGCATATGGCACCAATATAACCCTCCTTTTTTCCCCTGGTATAAAGTGACAAGTAATAGAATGAGATGCAGCTATATATTTTCAAGTCACAGAGATTCAAGTGAGTAAGATACCAAGGGCACCTGAAAGACAAAAAGGTTAGCATGATTGTCCATAGACTTGACACCGAAAAGATCAGTAAGACATCAACTGACACTCTGCCTGAGTGTCTATCATGACTCTAAAAGTTTGGTATGTCCCTTTTCATAATGCATGCAGTTATTACAGTATGAATAGCCACTGAAACACTATCACAAACGTATTTTTGCCACAACCTTGGGCAGATCTAGTAGTTGACACTGCCTGCTGTAAACAGGTTACCTAGTAGGTGAAGGCAATACAAGGCACCTTTAACCATTATTTTGGATGTTTTGTGAAGTGAGAGCCTCAGTTTGCTTTGCAGACAATGAAGTGATGTAAACTCCTTTAAAAGACACTAAACATGGGAAATATAGGTGGACAAGATCTATTTGTCCCTGTTGTCAGGCTTGGGTACAGGGGCATTTACTGCTAGGAGAATGCCTGCATTTTAAGTACACAAACTATGTGCACTGTACCTAACTCAAAGCTCTTCTGAGCACTGAGCACTCCTTATCTCTCTTCCATTCACTGTTGAATTTTCAGCATCAGCTTTTCATTTTATCACAGTTCAGAGGAACTGACAAAATTTAGGCCTCTGTGTACATCTATGTAAGTGTCTACAGAATGTAAGAGAGGTCTCAAATTTCCTCTCCCTTTTGATGAACATGTATTGTTCCCAAGAAAGCCAGGAAGCATTTGGAATCCAACTAAAACACAGTTCATCATAACTATCATATTTACTAACCTTCTCCTCCTCAGCAACTTCACGTTAAAAACAATTCTCTGCTCCTTGGTGTCCCTGAAACACGTTTTTGGGCATCTCTGTGCTGCAAAGGTGTGATTCTTAGACAGTGTCTCAGCAGTCCATCTGGAGCAGAGAGTGAACACTGCTGGAAAACACAAGGCTAAAGGCCAAAGCAGTAAGATAGAAGTATTTTCTTGGGAACATACCCATTTTTTTCCCCTGAGGAAGTCATACGCATACCAGTATGATTTGTGATGCTAACTACGCTGCTACAGATTATATTAAAATAAACCATTATGCAAGGTCTCCATCCCTAATATTTCTTACCTTTTGACGCTAAATGTGACAGTCACTGTGTGACCAGCTTTTTATCCAAGGTGCACTTCTGCCTGTAGCAAGAAAACCACAGTTCAGTTTGTAATAAATACAACCCATTATAATTAGTGGATTTTGAAATTTTCGCTTTAGATGTGATTTATAAAGACTAGATGCTACACATTATAATTCATAGAAATAATCAGGGAAAGGCAATTATTAGAGCTAATTAAAAATTCACACATCTGGGACTATGAAAGAAACCACTTAAATATAACTATTCATCTACCCAAATTGATATTAGACATAGTAAGAGTACAAGACAGACAGATGGATGCTATGTTTTGGGAACATATACTCTGCTACCTAGTAAAATAGGTGTGTTTTGTTCACATTTCCATTTCCAGTTTGATAAAAAACACTCCTGTGCATCCAATACAGAATGACACAAAATATGACTTGCACAAATGGAATAATTTGGTGCAATTGAGAAGACCTCACACTATGTTGAATTAACTGCAACACTGCATCAGCCACTTGGGGCATTTGGTTAATGCATTTAAATTAGCACAGTAACTGCTGTATCAAATCGTCAGGCTTGCTCAGTAGAAATAATATTTCTTTCTCTTCCTATGTCTCTAAGATTATGTTTTTACCTTTCTTTTTACTATTTTATTTCCTTCCTTGATTTCTCTCCCTCTCACTGTTTTCTTTTGTCTGAATTCTGAACTGAATATCAGAACAACTGAATAGAGGATAGGGAAAAGCTGGGAAGGGTTTTGAAGATCCAGACAGTGACTGATTCAACAGAGAAAACAAAAAGGTGGGGGGAAACCACCAAATGGATGCATAGTGAGTTTGACATACTCAAACCAACAATATATGAAAACCTAGCATTAGAAGGAGAAGTTATTGCACAATATTACTACATTGAAGACCTAAGACTGCTTCAATTTGACGTGTCATATTTCATTCAGTAAACAGATGGAAGACAGTTTGCAAAGACTGTAACTTGGTTATTGGTTATTGAATATAAACTTTTCCTTTGCAATTCCAGAAGGAGAGCCAGTAAAGACACCAAAGTTCATGAAACTTCTCCCTAACTATCACAATACAACACAAGTCACCCCAACTCTTCTGATTGGTACAGCAGTGAGAAGCCAGGGTACCATCAGAGTTCGATTTTATACAACCCTGCCTCTTTTTGCCATGAGTAAGTGTTGTCTTGGAACAAGATGAAATCTTTTCTGACTTATAGCTATCTCCGTATCTCCTGAGGAGATTTGATGCATGACCCCACTGTCTCAGTTTCATTATTGTGTTAGCATATTAATCCAATGACCTCCTGAAGTCATAACCTAATGGGAATATTCCTTCATCCTTTCCATCTCTATTTCTCCAGCAGCTGTTTTTCACCCCTGTGGAAATTTCTCTTCCTTCTGCCTAGTACGATCAGACTGTCAATCCTCTACCAGTTTCATTCTCCTTCTTCTTGGGGAAAGCTGATATTAAGCAACTTTTAATTGTGACCCAGTTTCCATTTTCCCAGCAGTGTTTTGAAAACCCCAAAGAGAATCTTTTAGCCTCATTTCAAATGCCCTGTTGTCACAGGAAAAGTAGAATTTCCACTACCTTTACTTTTTTAAACAAGAGAAGACAAAAGTTGTTTCATTCTCCTCCTACCTAGTCCCTTTCTACCAAATTTCCTTAGCGACAATCCTCGTCTTATTATCCCTGTTACTTTATCATGCTAACTGCACAGCAAAAAAGTAGTCCCAATATTCTATTTTCAGACTTCCAGGACCTTCCTCACTGAGACCTAGGCCCCACGTCTACCAGCTGGTAATCACAGGCATTTAAATATGTACTCCTATCTCTCATTTGGGGATTATATCGATATAAACTGTCCCCATCCTCCTTCAAGCTAGCAGTGCCTATCTCAGCCAGCAAGCTTCTGGCATGCTAGCCACAGATGGTCTCTCTGGTAGCATGGCTACTGACTCTGATTTTTATTGATCATCAGCAGACATACCTCGCTGTGCACACAAGCTCAACAGCTGCTATTTCTTGAGCAGTTCATAATTCATGCTTGCTAACTTTACCTATAGCACACTAACTGATCTGCTCTTAGGTTTGCTGAAAGCAGAAGAGAAGACATGAGTACTAATGGTACCCTAAACCATGACAGGCAGAATGATACCACATGAGTGGAAAGGAGGAAGAATCATGCTGAGGTAAGACCAGGAGACAGTTAGTGCAGGGGGATTCTGGAACAGCCTCTTGTCTGTGACCAGAGGCATACAGAGAATAACCCTTGAAGACCAGATCATGTGAATTCTTGGGCAAGCTGGTGAGTTATAGCAAAACTGAGGGATGAACTGAGGGCTGAAGCAAGAAATGGTTAGCAAAGGCATTAGAAGGATCATGAAAGTATGTCAGTACACAAGACAATGTCAGCAAGAGCGGAGAGTAAAGGAAGGAAGGAAGAATAAACTGTCAAAATTTAGCTGGGAGAGATGGAGAGAACCAGGTAGAAAACAAAAGACACCATTCAACCTGTCACATGAGAAGAAACAAGGATCCAACACAGTGAGGGGAGGAAGTATAAGACATTGTAGTATAAACTTTGGGCTTTTTTTTTTCCCCTACCACTAAAAACCATGGGACTTTCTATGATGGGACTCTGCTATTTACATGATCTCAGTTCTACCTCTAGGATATCGGGAATTATCACAGTTTATTGGTTTTTGCCCTTCCACCATACATCAACAACAACTATAAACCCAAACCTTCTTCTTTGTTAAGCACTTTGCTTGTCAAGCTTTTCTTATTTTTTCATAACAAGAATTAAAGATTTTTTGTTATGCCTGTCCCCATGTTTGTTTCCATGTTACCTCTCAGATATCATCTATAAGCCATGGTTTACCTTCACTACCCTTAGTAATGCCTATTCTATCAAAACAAGTTTGAATCTGTCCCAGTTCAGGATAGACTGAAAATTATTACCATTCTGGTATCTTCTCAGTAACCTTTTTGGAAGGAAGCATGACTGTCAAATTTCCTAACAAGCTGGCATTAATTGGCATCTATCTTAATAGATAGAATAACAACTGGAAAAGATCATACAATGAATTTTCTTCTGAATGTGATCTAACTAGTCAAAGTTGAAGCACAGTATGAAGGCAGAGAAGGCCTGAGTAATTGCTGCTCTTGCTGTACTTTCTTTCTGGCTTAAGTCACCAGGGATTTTCAGATTTCCTGATCTCCAAGATCAATGTAAAATTCAGTCAGTCACTTACAATGTGCCCCTCAAAATTATTTCAAGCCCATTTTAAAAATTCTCTAATGATTGATATCAATCTGAATGTTAACACAATAGCAGGTTGTCAGAAACATTTTATTACCTTAGTTGTGGACAAGCAATTCTGGACAAGGAAAGACGGAACTTTCCATCCCACGCTTCAGTGGGATTCTCAGACATATTCGGATAGAAGCCGAACACTATGAATGTCAGATGGTGGGTCCCCCAGGCTCCCTGGCAACCTGCATGCAGCTAAGAAAGAGGCAACAGCTTGCTTCAAGTATCCTTCGTAGAGATGACATAGTTAGATAAACCCAACAGGGAGCAGAGCACGTGGAGGGAGCAGTCTGGTAAGAGGAAACCATTCCCTGTGGGACTGGCTCCATATTGCCACATGAAACGTTCAAAACACTGCTAGCCAGGAAAGTTGAATTTATTGCTTAATGAGCAGAGGACCCAGAAAAGATCATTGACAACTGCAGTGAAAACATAGCCACTTAATAGGATGTCACTGAATGCCAAGAGGAAATTAAAAAAATCTGTCCTACAAGCAGCACTTTCTACTGTATAGAATATGATTGGAATAAATACAGAACACTGAGAGCAGCTGTAGAAAACAGATGAGATATTAGATATGGTGGAAAGAAGAGAATAACTTAAATCCGGAGGGCATTTTTTTTTCTCTTTTTTCTTTTTTTTTTTTTTTTTGTTTGCCTTGAGTACAGGAGTTGTGAAAGAGAAACAACGAAGGAAGACAACAGAAGTAGAGCAACAGAGATAACAAAAAATGACACTGTGACATTATTAAGAAGCTCAGCAACACACTCAACCTCCATCACAATGTCATCAGGACAGATGGCAACAATTGGCAAAGACAAGGCACAGCATGTGTGGAAGGCAGTCAGAGCCTATAGAAGAAAAAATAATATGAGCAGCTATGGAAAACACAAGTGAGTATTCCAGAATTTTCTAAAGGTAAAACATCAACTAGCCTCCACATTCTGCATATATGTCACTACTGACTTAAGTGTATGGCATTAGTTCCCTTATTGGCATATCTCTGTAAAGAATCAGGACTTTCAAGGAAATCATTGTCATCATTTATTAATGGGCAAAACAGGATAGACATCGTACAGGTGAAGAGCAAGAAGACAAGAAACAATAAACCTTTAATAGGAAGCAGAAATACTAGGGGAAAATGTCAAAATGTATAATTATCCCTGTGATAACTAATAGCACAATAAAAATAACAGAAATACCTGAAGCAGGAGCGCATTCAATAAATAAATTGCTGAGTAACAGACAAAACATCCTTTCAGCTGCAGCTGTTGTCAACCAAGCTAGATATATGGATCCAGTCTTCCCTGAGCTATCTAGAGTAACACTGCCAGTGGTGCCTGCGACGAAGTCTACTTGCCTTTACTGAGTGACACTGCCAAGAGCTGGGTTTCCGCATTTTGTGCCTATATTGGTGAAGAAAGTGCTCTATGATATATACGTGCTGGTCTCCTTCTATGAAAAGGTGACCCACCTAGTGGATGAGGGAAAGGCTGTGGACATGGTCTCCTTAGACCTCAGTAAGGCCTTTGACACAGTCTCCCACTGCCTTCTCCTGAAGAAGCAGCAGCTCATGAGTTAAATCAACTTTTCACTGGATGAAGAACTGGCTGGATGGCTGGGCCCAGAGAGTGGTTGTGAATGGAGTTAAATCCATCTGGCATGACTATGAGTGGTGTTCCTCAGTGGTCAGTGTAGGCTGGTTCTATTTAATATCTTTATTCATGATCTGGATGAGGGGATTGAGTGCACCCTCAGCAAATTTGCAGACAACACCAAGCTAGGAGGAAGAGTTGATCTGCTTGAGGGTAGGAAAGCTCTACAGAGGCATCTGGACAGGCTGGATCAATGAGCTGAGATCAACTGTATGAGGTTCAACAAGGCCAAGTGCTAGGTCCTGCACTTTGGTCACAACAACCCCATGCAGGGCTACAGGCTTGGGGCAGAGTAGCTGGAGGGCTGTGTCTAGGGGTGTTGGTCAACAAACGGCTGAGCCTGAGCCAGCAGTACGCCCAGGCCAATGGCCTCCTGGCTTGGATCAGGAACAGTGTAGCCAGCAGACCTAGGGAAGTGCCTGTTCTCGGCGCTGATGAGGCCGCACAACGAATACTGTGTTCAGTTTTGGACCTCTCACTACAAGAAGGGCATTTAGGTGCTGGACTGTGTCCAAAAAAAGGGCAACAAAGCTGGGGAAAGGGCTGAAGCACTGACCTTATGAGGAGCAGCCGAGGGAGCTGGGATTGTTTAGTCTGGAGGAGAATCTAAGGAGACCTTATCACTCTCTGCAACTACCTGAAAGGAGGTCGTAGTGAGGCAGGGGTTGACCTCCTAAATAACTACCAATATGACAAGAGAAAATGGCCTCAAATAGCTCCAGGGGAGGTTCAGGTTAGACATTAGGAAGAATTTCTACACGGCAAGAGTAGTCAAGCATTGGAACAGGCTGCCCAGGGAAGTGGTGGAGTCGACGTCCCTGGCAGTGTTCAAGAAATGTGTATATAAGGCACTTACGAACATGGTTTAGCAGGCATGGTGTTGGAGGGTGTGCAGTTGGACTCAATGATCTTAAAGGCCTTTTCTAACCATAATGATCCTGTTATTCTGTGGTAACACTAATCAGCATCTCCTCCAGCTAATTAAGCTCTTGGAGAAAATTTCGTAAAAAAAATCTTCCTGCAGAAAGGCTCAGGGTGCTGCAGTCGGCCTGGGGCCGGTGACCCTTGGCGGGCGGGGGCTGAGCGGGAGGGGCGGGAGCTGCAGCCACGCGGCCGGCGCGTGACCAGGCAGCTCATTGGGCCGTCGGCGCGGATCCCCTCACTGATTGGCTGGTTGGTGCTGGGCTCCGCGTGCGGCCGGGCAGGGCAGGGGTTACTCCGGTCTCGGAGCTGGGTCAGTTGTGTTTAACCTTCAATAAAGGTTTTTGGTTAGCCGTGACAGAGACCCTGCTCCTCAGTATGCCCGCAAATGGCGCCCAACGTGGGGCTCGAAGACCAGCTGTCTCTCCGGTTGCACCGCCCAGCTGAACTCCAGGATTCACGCTGAAAGGAAGCGTCCTCTGTGCATGCACTAAAAACCTCTTTAAAGAGGTAAGCGGCTGGGAACTGCGGGTTCATACCTAACGAAGGAGCACAAGGACTGAGTCCGCTCCTTCACAAGGTGCAGCAGAGGGTACAGTACGGTACGTAGGGAAAATATTTCAGTAGCCAATAATTAGAATTACAAGCACTTTAACAAGCCACCTTGTGGTCAGGAAGGGCTATTCAGACTTTTTTTTTTTTTTTCTCTTGGTAGAAGTTCATTTTTTATTTCTACCTCTATGTTTTTGCACAAAGACACATTTTGTACATGAGTTAAGGGAAATTTACAGAAAGGTAGAAGGCAGCAATACATAAAGAAGCAATGTGAGAAGCTGTATGTGACACCAGGCCCTGCTGTTCAGTTCCATGTGTGTTGGGTATTTGCTTGACCCTTCCCAGCTGTTGTGTACTTCCCGATCCCCCAGATGATATGCGCCCCTTGCCTGATCAGCTTCCAGATGCTATACTGTTCCCAATTCCTCCTGATCGTAAGTCTCAACGCCAACTCGGTTCCAGCTGCCATAACTCTCATCCTTCCTAACCAAAGAGCTCCCTACCCAACAGTTCCCCCAAATGTCATAATCTGCCTGACCCTTCCCAGCTGTTCCAATCCTCCTGATCCCACATTATAAAAGCTCTTTGACTTTCCCCCTTCCCAGATGCTCTGCCCATTACCACCGAAGGCTGTGGTCCAGATCCTCTCTCCTTGAAGTGCCCTACAAGTGTACTACTGTAGTTATTGACATTTCTAGGTGTAATAATTTTCTTTCTAGGACAATCTTTCAGTCAGATTTGAGACAAATCTTGACACACTTGCTTTATTATAGTAAGTATCTGATTTTGTATAGATTGAACAGCACCCAGAATTTTATACAAATTACAGTTAAGTAATTATATTATTATACAATAAAATATATGCAACATAATAAAGTACTAAAATTATTATACTGTTATGA
>NW_010586797.1:344633-360896 GCF_000705375.1 Tinamus guttatus
ATATGTTGGAAAAAGTTGACTCCAAAATATGGGCCTAAATTTTAAGTTATCCTCAGGCTTCTTTGTTCAATTCTTACAACGCAATCATCTGAAACTTTTGTCGGCTTTATATTGTAAAACTGGCACAAAGAAGCACTGATATAAAAACAAAAAGGACCACAAAAATTGCAACTGCGATTCAAATTTTATTTTGGATAACCTGGATTACAAACCAGGAAAAAGCAACCAATTTCCAATGAAAATTACCAAATGCAGTAGAAATTGTGGGAGCAAACTCATTACTTTCATTATTTAAGGATCTGCTGTGTATTCCAAAAAATGTTCACAGGTGTTTGGCATAATTTTCCATGAATTCCCTTATCCAGAACTGCTGAATATTTTTTATTCATCATTTCTTATTATTTTCTTTTAAAAATGTTCATTTATTTATTTATTTTGGGGGGTGGGGAAGGAGGAGGGAGAGCAAAATGAAGCAAAACTTTATGAGTTAGATCATCATTCATCCAATCATCCAGGTAATATATACAGAGTATATGAAGAATATGTATACTCTTTGATATTTGTTTAAGTAACTGATACGAACAAAAGAACAGTCATCATTCACATTAGAGTTGGAAAGCAAGCTTCATAGAAAATTTTTCTCAGGACTTGTCAGATAGGAAAGACTGTGGAAGGCACTTTTATCAATATGGAAATCTGAGGCATATAGTAAAACAGTTGTAGGCACAGAAGGAGTAGCCAAAGAAATCTTTCTTCCAGTGTTCCTTAGAGAGTAGCCAAAGAATAAGAAATCTTTCTTCCAGTGTTCCTTAGCAGTTCTCTGTGTGTGTGTGTATGAAAAGAGAAAGACCTCAAGAAAATCATCAAATCTCTGTACCTCAGTTTCCCATCCATAAAAGAATAACAATAAGGTAATAATCTTTATTTCCCAGGACCTTCATTCTTGATGCATATTTTTTGTCATGGCCTTACTTTCACAGTGTATTAAATGTACACAAAACTGAAAAGCATTATTCATTTCATTAATAGACTGTTTCTGTGTCATCAGATGCTTCACTATTTTTAATCTCAGCTCCTATATTTCAGCAACTGGTGAATACTTCTGGCTAAATGCAGTGCCTTTCACTTTTATGTTTTTCCCTCCTCTGTGTGTAGTCAAGTTACTTGGAGTCCCTTGGGGTCAGAAAAAATGAGAAAGCCAGGTTGATTTGTCAGGCCCAAAGGCTTGGCCTCAGGCACAAGTATGTACAGTCTGGGAGCTTCATTTTCATCCTCAGTGCATACATAATCTCTGTTATCATTAATGGAAGTGACACATATACATTGAAAGAGCAGATTTTGTTGTCATTGTTGTTCGTCTGTTAAAGAATGCTGTAAATACAAAACTAAATTAATCAGACAGACAAGGAAGTCTGTGCCCAGTATGTGTTTTTTCAATGTGATCTAAGCTTTAAAATGAGAATTACAGTTTGTTCTTAAACTCAGTTTCTCTTGCCACGACAGACGCTGGACATACAGTAGCAATGACAATGTTTTTCGAAACCCTCAGTGGTGACAGTGGATTATACAACGGTAACCACAGGAGGCAGGTCATGCCATTGGAGATGAATTTTATGTTAACACAATGAAGTTGTTCAGCGCAAGAGAGCAAAAGGAAGTGCAGTTGTTTACATCTCAGGAGGAATCGCAGCATACTTGATTCAGCTTTCTTATGCTAAGGGATGTCATGCCTTTGGGGGAGGCATGTGGCTTCCATTCTATACATATCCTTTCTATATACACCTACATGTACATATGCATATCCAGTCTCTACATCTAGATAAGGCCACGCTTGTCTAGTAAAACTAGCTAGTAAAACAAATTACTAGGTTCTCCAAAGTCAGTTTCAAAAGCTGATCTACAATCCTTTAAAATCAATGGATTACTTATAACCTCAAGGTCCTGATACCTCCCAGTAATAAAACACAAGAATTCTATTTCTTCAAACTGCAATAAGAAGCATAAGTTTGTTTCAAAAATAATCGCAACAGGGTTATCTTGAGT
Organism: Tinamus guttatus; assembly: GCF_000705375.1. The sequence goes on from NW_010586797.1 coordinate 346,677, forward strand.
TTTTCTGGCTCAGTTCAAATCAACTTTAGCAATTTATTTTGCTATTCATTCTCTTCCTTTCCATATTTTAAAGCAACCGAATTTTATGTTCCCTTGTTCAGACTGGGAACAGACAAGAAAGAAAGAAGACAACAAGTAGACTGGTGGCACTGACTGCTGACTCTTCAGTCCACATGCTGTGGGTAAAGCAGCGTTGGACTTGGGCTGGAAGCTGGGATTCTGCTGTGTAAATTAGTTTGTGGTTTCTCTGGGACTAAACTGTCTTTCTCCCTCATGAGCCCACCAGGAGGGTATATTTAGCTCAGTAACATTCTGGGACAGCAACTGACTCAGCTGTTGAGTTACTGAGGCTGCACAAACAAGAGATGGTCAGGATGGTAAGTTCACTAAAGGGAGGACTGCAGGCTGAGATCAGCTGTTATCAGCAAGGCACTGCAGTGCTTGTGTTTGCTGCCAGCGTTAAAGGGGATGGAAGGAACCGAATGTTTTGCCTGAGAGATGAATTTTTCTAAAAAGTATGATTCACCTGGAAACATGGTTCATTGGTTTCATAAGCTCTTATGCACTTGTGAAATAATAATAATAATAAAAAGACTATAAGCAGTAAGATTATTGTCTCATTGTTTCACCGAAGGGTTTTAAACAATTTAAGAGTATATGACAAGGGAAGGGGCAAGACTGGAAGAGCGATACTTATATCTATCCAAATGACCCAAAACTTAAGGCTCCGTTCCAAACTTCTGTCTACTAAAATCTTCAGCAACATTTTTATTTAAACTTCACAGACACTTAAAACTCCCAAACTACCCTAAGCCTCATGAGTTTCAGGTATCTGCAAATATTGGGGAAGAAAAAGCACAGCATCTTCTGGAAGGTAGTCAGAAAAAAGTTACTTCTTTGCCCCTCCAAGATTCAGGAAGAAAGATACTTATACTGTAAGATAACAACTATATATGGATTTAAAAAAATGATGATGAAGATGATTAACCATAAAGCATTATTATTTTGTCCCTCTAGTGAAGCCCTCATCACTTTTGGCTGAGGGTCTAAGTCCATTTGGAAAATGCTCCTTCCTTTGTATATTCAGAACAAGTTTCATGAGAAGTATCTCAGAAACATCTGCCTTCATTATAATTATATTTCTATTTCAGCTGCACCAAGCTATTTACAGATGAGCCTGTTCATAAAAAGCTTTATAATTAAGCAAACAGAAATATCTTTTTATAGGATGCAGATCTAGGGGTGATAATCACACACAAAATACACAGCAACAGTTGCAAATAGAGTGTTTAATGCTAGTTATATAGTTAGTGATGTGCTCAATAAAGCCTGACATGTCTTTTTGTTCCTAAATGTAAGAAAATATGGTCTTTGCTGCACAACAGTGTAAACTGCCTTTTTCATATACAAAGGCCATATATTTCAGGGGGTACTGCTTGAAAGCCACCATGAAAACAAACTGTCCTTTCTCCAGCATAACAGATTACTAAGCACTTGGGTGGGAATAATAAAAATTGGCAACATAAAGATAATTTCAAAAATGTGGCATCTTCCCCATATATGAAGGGAACACCTCCATAGATAGACACTAAAAGATGGAGAAGCCAAATGAATAAATATTGGTAGAAGGAAAAAAAAAGAGACAATCTATTATAATGTAAAGTGTATGAGCTTAACAAACCCAGCCTCATTTGTTTTTGAAAACATCTTTCTCACTTCTTTCAAGATTGCAAGCTTGCTCTTTTTCAGTGTTTTCTTAGAATTTTTATAAGCAATTGTATCCCAACAAGTGGGTTTGTAAACTAAGCTGCTTTGATATACCATATGAAATCCGAGTCTGAGCAACATGCCAAAGAAAACCACACAAAGATTAAATTAAACTATACATGACACCTCATTTTTCAAGAACAAGATTTTGTTTATGGGAATTTCTCTGACTTTTTTCCTGCTTCACATTTAAATCAGCCAAAATAGATGCCTGAAATAAGACAGCAAAGTGCAGGCCCCTATACATAATCTAAAAGAAAAGCTATGAACTGAAGAAGGAATGATACATGTAGAACAGTATCTTTGCTAAAATCATGCAGATGCTTTTTTTAATATATTCCAAGTAAAGTAAGTAGTTAGATTTTCTTTAGAATTTGCTGGGGTTTTATACTATTGTTATACCTTTGGATGGATTAAAAATATTCTGGTGAGGTATTTCTGTAAGATTTGAAAGAGAAATGTATACTAAAGAGAGTTGAATGTTTGTCAATACCTTTTTAAAATGAGTTCTTACAGGAGTTATTCATGCTCTCTACTTCGGGTTGGGTGCTTTGCCTCCTTGGAAGACCTTTCCTTTATCCAAAGCCCAAGGAGTGACTCCCGAGTCAGAGACACAACCATACGATATAAACACTCATTTTTGTTCTGCTACACAACCTCCAAAGCATTTTTTTGGTGGCAACAGCATGTACTTCACAAAGTGTTGTCATGTTAGACAAACAATCCGAAACTCAATGATGGGATTATGCAAGTGTCCTAACTCCTGATTTATACTGCTCCTTAACTTGAAAGTATTTCCCAGAAAATATCCCCCAACTACTTCAATATATTTCTTAAAACTAGACTAGATGGTGGTTAAGCAGTGGGTGCTTGCCTTACTGTTGTCTTCTTTTTCCCATCAGGCAGATCAGTATTTCATGCTCATTTATCTGGGCTTCCCCATCTGTATCCAGCCGTTCCCTCTTGCCTTATATCTTAATTGCAAACTTTTTGAGAGAGATCATCTTCCTATTCCGTCTGTACAGCCAAACATAATGGAGGAAACAACTGGCACTCTTAGGTGTCACAACAGCACAAATAGCAAACAGGACGATCTCTATTCATCCTCAGAGCTGCACAGTGCAAGGGACCTAACAGAGAAATGTATTATGCAGACCAAGAATATTGTTTCTCTGTTATTCCACACACTAAAAATAAGCTTATCTTTTCAGTATCAACCGCTTTCTGGTTTAAATTATGAGGCAAAAAGGAGTAAGTCTAAGCAAAGATGCAAGATCTATGTTACACACACTGGAGTCTGTAAAATAAAATCTTAAACAACACCTATTGTCTTCAGTATGGGGTCCTCTTAAAAACATGATGGTGACTGTATCTCAGAAGGACTAAGCAGGAACCACACAACAATCTCCTGATGACCAGCACCATCAGTTCCTGGCTGAGTGTGTGGCGCTTAGATAAAATCCAGGAATGTGTGAAATTTGGCAGCCCTGTAATATCGAGTCTCACAAAGAGAAACAAAAATCATCGCTGCTGCACTGCTGTCTTTTCCAGGTTTATTCCAGTTGTAGCTTCCTAGCACAATGTCCCAGCCAGACAGACCCTGAATGAACTGATTTCTAAAATTAGAACTGCATTTCCTTAACTTTTTAGTCTGCAGCTTGTGAGACTAAGGACATCGTCCTAGGTTTTGGGTGATATACCCAACTGGATAAGGTGTGGAAAAAGAAATGTTGAATGAGAAATTCAAAATAAACTTACTGATGGTTTCCATCATATTTCCACCTCCCCCATATGAACTTGGAAGCATTGTAAATGCAGAACATCTGATCCTTGAAGTCTTCACTCCCAGAGGTACTAGTTCTGGGTTAAGCACTGACTTTCTGGCTCACTCCCAGTTTGCTATCAACTCACATTACTGAACTGTTCCAGACCAAAATGCAACTCCACAAAGGAATGTTAAATGTTGAAATTGGGGGAATTACTATGAAGCAGCCTTCTATCAGTTGTTTTTCATTGTGGCTGACATCTGAATTTAAATAACTGCTGATGAGCACCAGTTACTGGTGACTACTGAATAGCCTTTCTAGCTAAACAAAAATACAGATACATGCATACACAGGGGTAGGCCAAAGATTTCATCATAACCACAAATCTACAAATAAGGATTCGTGCAGACTGTTAAGATTGAAGTGATGGCAGAGCATGTGGCATTAGTGTGCATGCCATAAGTTAGGGCTGTCCCAGGGTCAGCTACATGACAAGAGGTTTTAGGTGCTGTCATATTCTCATATGTCAAATTGTCTGCTCCATGTTGTCCTTGTGATGTGGTCACGACCTTATTATAGAAGTCTCTGATACTCTTCAGTGCTGGCTGGATAAAACAGTAACTTGTAAAAGAGTATAAAGATTTCTAACTATGGTTGCGATGTGTTCTGTGTGGGATATGTTTCATCAGCATATTCATAGCATGTCTTTCTGACAGATCCAAGTATGATTCTCAAGGTGTGAAAGTGTCAAGCTATCATCAAGTCCCATTTTCTTGTATATCAAGATTCGCATGTTTATCAGCAGAGGAGAGCCACAGAGCTCTTCAGAATTGGTATCTCCAACTGTAACTGCGGAAACAAGGGAGAGTTTGCGGCTGTCATTCAACTGCAGCTCAACTAGGCAAGTGGCTTCCACTTCTGCCCACAAGAAGGACCTAGCAATGCAGCATTGTTCCTGACTTTTGTAGTCCGTAAAAGAAAGGGGTCCAGTTTTCCCCATCTTTATTGAGATGGAAGAAAAATCTTACGGCAGACAAAAATCATAGACAGAAGTAGCTTGGACAATTCACTTTGTTAACTTAATACCATCTGCATTATTAATGTATGGTGTGCAGTCTCCAAAATCTAAACTGTGGAAGTAACACCAGTGCTGCAAAACTAGTATTTTTTCTTTCATATATAACTAATGAAATGCTGTTAAGACAGTTTTTAAACTATCCTCATGAGAGAAAAATGAGCTAATTAAGGCTTCAGCAACAGATTTGGAGAAGGTGAGATGCAGGGAGAGTCAAAATCTGAGCATGAAAAATAGCCAAGTCAAAATAACTCTTAAGACCAATTTTGGCTGTCAAAATTGCATTGCCATTGGCTAAGATGAATTGTGAGTTATCAAAATATGTTGCTGTTGACTAACTGTAAATAAATTTAATTAAAAAAGGAAGAGATAAGGGTAGAAAGGCTTAAAAGGAAAGAAAGAGCTCAAAAGAAAAGCCCATCAGGCCCCTAAATTGCTTTTAAGTCTACATTTCGAAAAAAAAAAATCTAAAAAAATCCTACATTGCAAGTCAACATCACAAGGTGAACAGCTGAGACACAGCTTAAAATGGGGAGAAGTAGACAAACTACAAATCTTACTATGTATGTATTCTGCAATGAAGAATACCATTTGGGGGTGGGTTTGTTTTTGTCTTGCTTTGGGGAATGCTTTTCCAACTTTCTGCTTAAGAGCTTAATCCATTTCCTGGCAAAAACGAACTTACACAGTTTTCATTCCTAGGCAATAGGTGAGTCCACGTAAAATGGAAAATAAGGTAGATAATAAGTGATCAGGACAGGCAACATAAGCTCAGAAGCCCGCGGCCAAAAGGAGGAGGGGAGTGATGCCTTTCCTTTTCAAAAATCTTCACATTTACCACAGCGACCAACATATTTGATTAGGCAGTGGATGTGCCAAGATGACTGTCAGTCCTACTAGCGTTTCCAGTGCTACCAGTGCTGGTACCGGGTACCGTCTCACTGGATTGTCCCTACCTGTAAAGTCAGAAGTGCCAGAGCGTGAACCAGGGAGTCAAAACTCCTTTGACCCTACTGCCCAACTTCTGAAGCAGTCCCAAGGAGAACTTCATTGTGCTGGTAGCCAACATACAATAAAAGAAATAAACAGTGCTAAGTGCCAGGAGAAGCTACTTCATGTTACCCCAGAGTGGGGTGGGGAAATATGCTCAGGCATGTTTAGGAGTTAGCATGGGCTAGTCACAGTTCCTAGTAAAGAGCTTTATATGTAGCCACCCTGTTTTGTAGGTAAGAGAATTTAAATATGGAGATAGCTAAATAGTGCCAGATGGCCTCAGGGCCAGAAAAATAAGCCTTGGCTCTGTTCAGTAGATAAATGTAATCATCTGTCATCCTGCACCCTTTTTTTGTCTTTCTTGCCCATATTTTAGTTTTAATTCAATTCTGCTTTCTTTGTGAAATTTCTTTTCTTGTGTATTGGCTACCAGCACATGAAGTTCTAGCCCCAGTCACAGATTCCTAGGTGTTAACACAAAAAAAAAACCCAATGCTTTCAACCTGAGTTGAATTTCAACTAGCAGTTAGAATTCAGAAAATCCAAGACCATGACTAAGCCCTTCAGTTATATGTTATATATCAAATGCAAATTATTTGTCTTGTGCTGTACCTCCTCCATGACTTATGGTGAAGTGTTTATGGGTAGGATTTGGACAGCATTAGCCTCTCCACAACTTTGTATTAAGAAATCAGGACTGCTTGTACACTTCCCAAATTGGTTCATTGGATGCCACTTCCCTTCGGAGATTTGAAGTTACAGAGTTTTTGGAACAGCTGTGCTGAGATCAAACTGCAGGGAGGCAATATTTCTTCTCAAATGTAGCCCATCTCCCTCCCATGCATCCCCCTTCCTCTACCCAGCTCCCATGTCTGGTGATATCGTAGCATGACAAAGCTCATTCCTAAAGAATGCTTGATCTGCACCATGATCAGAAATCTGGAGAAAAAGATGCTTTTTCCTAGAGTCTGAGCCTCTAGGGATCCCTGTGTGTAAAGAACTCATGAGTGGGGGGCAGACAGAACCCCACTGATTTCAAGAAAGAACAAGCTTTAAGTATTAGAGGACAAGGAAGAAGTGGTGAGTTGGACAAAGTAGATTTCCTGGACTGCATTAGCAAGTATCCTTTGTGAAAGAAAAGATTAATAACAGCTGCATCTGTACTGTAGAAAATAAAACCCTATTTTATCTATATATACTTGTTTTAAAAGAGCAGAAGGCTATTCAAAGCCGAGTCAATAGTGGCATTACTGGAACTCATTTGGAATGGACAATGTTTGGCCTATTGTGTTAAATTCCTGAGGGTTTGCCTATTTTTGTATCAGATTACAGCTTTATTAGGTACAACTGTTTTTACATTGCATTTTTGTGATTAATGATGCTAAAAGGATTTTGGCATTTCAGATGTTGTACACAAACCTAATGGGCAAAATCTTCTGTAAACTTCTTCTAAGCTTTTGGCAAAGTTTCCTCGGGAGCAAATATTAACTCCAGATAGTGTTTATTAGCTTTTATAAAATAATCACTGTAATAGTGGCATGTAATTGCTGGAGGTAAGAGCACATGCAGGCCAAGAATTAATCAAGTTTGAGCTCCTTAATAGAAACAGGTCAGGAACAATTTATTTCTTGCCTAGTTTGTATTTAAAATAATATAATTTTCTTCTGATTTTTTGTCATATTCCAAGAGTGATTTCATACACAACATTCCCTGAACAAACTACACTCTTAACTAAAGACGGGTCTGAACTGCAAAGTTCACGACTCACTTTATAATCCTGCAAAGTATGGAAGTGCTTGGACTTTGAGCTTTGATTTGACATTACATGGGATGAAACAAGTATAATATTCACATCTGAGTCTAACCCAGTGCCCAAAGTTTTAATGTTTCTCTATGCAGGGCTTTATTTGAGGATACACTGTTAACACTGGATAAATGGGAACCAAATATTGCCCTTCAAAGAGATTTGAGTCAGCATGCCTAACTCCCTAAGCTTTTATTTGTAATCAGCTATAGTCTACACTCGATTCAAAAAGAAGAATACAGACCTGACTCCCTCTATAGGACATCTTTCATGCAGTAGGCATCAAAGTCTCATTTACTTGCTGTTTTATAAAGTAGAAGCTTTGCCATTAAACTACCATGTGCCATGTGATCCCCCGAGTACCTGCCCTCACAGAAACAGTGCTGTGATAGATTGACATTGGAGTAATGGTTAAAGGGTGTCTACGTCATGAGCACAGACATACCTAAGACAACATACGAAAAAAAATTAAAGAACTGGAAGTGCAGTTGGAAAACAATTTAACCTCTGTGCAGTCCGGCATAAATACAGCTATATTGCCTTGCAGTTTGGCATATTGTGCAATGTAAATTTACCAGTTAGTGCTCATGTTAGCTCAGACAGCTCTTTCTATGTGCAGTGTATCTATTATTTGCTGTAATACAAATAGATGCTGTCATATATTCTTTTTCAAGTCAGTGCCGAAGTACAGAATACACGAGAGGTGAGCTGTCAGGCAAATGAAATCTCATCAAGGTATCCAAGAACAGTTCCAAGACAGAAGGTAACTTCCACACTTCAGCTCAACTAATATCCCTGAAAATTATACGTGCCCCAAACCTTTCTTTAGCGCTGAGGACAACTGACATGTAATGGACTGTATCCAATTCAGCTCTCTTTCTTTTACTCTCCAAGGCAAGGTGGTTGCATCTCAACCACTTACTGACTAAAGTCCATGACCCATGTCAGCTCCTCATCCTTTCTGGGAACAGTTAGGGACACTGCCAGTTAGCTAAGGCAGATACCAAGCCTGTGACCAAACTAAAAATCTGACAGTACAGACAACTGATTTTTGATGTTTTGAGTTGTACTCTGATGCTGCTTAATTTACTAGAAAGTAAAAGACTTAGAGGCTTCATGTATAGTGGGTTGTAGTTATTTTGGACAATTTATACTGGGAAAAAAAGTGTCCTTAATCACAGTCTAGCCCTTCAATCTACCAATTTTCTACCTGTAAGGAAAGTGAGAGACTTGCTCTTGAGGTTAAAAGCCAAAAGTTTCATCACCAACTCCAGGAAATACTCTGACAACTTAAGCAGGAATAAAAAAATATCCACCCTGCAGAAATCCATGCTTTTTCTGGTGCTAGAGAATCCATATTTCTGTTAAAAAGAACTCACAGAAGCTAGTCCATTCTCCTGTAATCTGTTGAGCATCAGCCATCAATCATATTTAATGTATATAAACACCTCTGCAGAAAATCTTAGGGGATTCTAATTCAAATAAAACATTAGCTATAATCTTTGAAACTCCTTTCTTTCAAAATCATAAGATTTATCTTAACATTTGTCCTGATCAAATCAAAGTTATTTCAATGTTGTTATTTTCCTAACCCTAACCTTCTAGTGTATACTGTGAAATCACAATACTTTACAGATGAACACTGTAAAAGGATAATGATTTATGGCTCTAATGCATTATGTCATGGAAAGCAGTGTTTCCTAACTTATTGGTGCTGGAGCTTTGCATGAGCCATGTCTGTGTTCCACTGGCAGCGCCGCTTCATGCATTCACAACTTTCTATTTATATAAGTCGAATTGTTATTAGATTTGGAACTAAAACCTCCATAAGCCTCTCCACAGTGATGCAGCTCCATGTTGGCTTAGGCAGGTGTCTCTGAACCCTGATTTCTAGGGTTTCAAGGGAATCCGGAACAGAAGATGCCAAACTGCCCTTGTCTGAAGCCAGCACGGGTTGAAGATGGCCTCTTTTCCTTGGGCTGTATGTTTACAGTTAGCCTGTAAGATGCACCTCACTGGGTAGAATCAACAGTCCTTTACACCGGATAGTCACTTTATAAGGCTAAATTTGAATACCTAATTCTTATTCAAAATCCTATTCAAGAACCTACCAAATACACACAAAGAAGAGGAAGAGAAGAGAGAGTGGGTTAAGTCCCAAGAGCTATTCTTCAGTTAACTCATTAAAATACACACCTCTTTTGATTCAAAATCAAAACTGTGCATTTTCCATGATACAATCTGTGGATTCAAAGCTCAGTCCCATCTCAACCAGAAGTACTGTGAAGCTGCAAAAGCGGACTTCTGTCCTGGAAATGAAATCCCAACTGAGATGAGATGAATCCAGTTTTTATCGGGAATTCTACTGCAAGCATTATTTTTTATATTGGTCTTATGCATAGAATGAAGAAAGATGGCAAAACTTTCCAAAACTCTTAGTGGTATTTACAAAAGTCCACAGTAACTCAATTGTTTTCAGTGTTCTGCAGAAAATTATTTAACTTGGCTCTGAAGAAACAAAAGGGTTTTCCTTACTCCTCTTCAAAAACTAGCTAACCGTAAATGCAGCTTAACCAAAGAATTTACCTTTAGTTGTGAATCCCCTCAAAATATTTGAAAAAGAGCAGGAGAGAAGAGGACTCACTTTGCAGCTGCTCTCCAGGGCACCAGCACAAGGCAGTGTATGTCAGAGAAGCTGCACTCGCCTGGAGCTCCATATTGTGTCCTCGCTTTGTCCCATCTACCATTATCCAGATTTAAAAGTTCATTCATACTCAATTATGGCCTTAGTGAGAAGAAATGATACAGATTTTCATTTCTTTGCAATTTTATATTACATGTGTAAAAACACACTGATCACTGCCTAGTCAATGAAGGCTAAAATTCCTCCCCAGAAAATTCATGTAATCTTGTGTTTGACAGTACAGGATAAATATCATTCATGAATCAAAAAAGAGGGAGTAAATGCAGAGAAAGGGCAAAGGAGACTATGGTAAGATGAGGTATTAACTCAGAGATTCTTCGTTTCATCAGAAATTACAGGTTTGATAAGTTCCTGGCCATTTATTGTAGGTTTGTGGAAAAAGAGCTTTCAGAATAGAATTGAGTATCTCAAAAGTAAACATGGTTTGAGAAAACCATACTCAATTCTGTAAAAAATCTGCACAGAAGAATGCACAGGGACATAATCAGAAATACATGTAGGACAACAAGATAAAGTTTTTTCAGAGAGTAGACAAGATTAGAGGAAGAAGAATAACAGGAATGAGAAGGCCTTCTGTCAAGCTGGGGCCACCACATTTGGCTATGGATATCAGCTACACTGCTGGCATGTGCGGTTCTGCATTTTCACTACTGATAGTAAACTGTGATCTAAAAAAAAAAAAAAAGACTAATTTTATTTTATTTTCAAGCCCCAAGGAATCTGATCTGGACTTACTAAGGCACAATAAGAGCCTAGAGTGATTTTCATAGAGTTTCTTTGTGGAGTAGACTTGCACATTCAGCTACACACACATCAAAGTCACACTCCTGGAATTGTGCCAGTTCACTTTTACCAGTTAGGCGGCACTTTAATGCATTGCCTTTGCACTTATGGTGTCAAATATGTAGGCTTCAGACATACAGTGAAGCACAGGATGAAGGTATGTCAGCAATTTTATAATCAGCCATCCAGAAGAATATTGTTATGCCAGTGTAACACTTGCTACAGCAAGTGAATATTGTTTACAAAATCTTCTCCTAAACCTGTTTTATCTCCATACCACTGAACATTTCACTGATGACTAAGAATCAAAGTTGTTGCCACAAAAGATTTATAATCTAAGTAAAAAGTACAGATTTAAGATACATTATGTGATATAAGAAGAAGGAAGACAATAGCCAAAAATACATGTTCATCAGGTCTGGCTTTTATTTTACAGAACGATAAAAATTGAGATTCTCCAAAGAAAAAAGAAAACACAGTTAATTCCTACCTATCTTATTGTTATTAAAGCCACGATAGGAAAGCATTTCAAAATCTTTCATGTTTCTCACTTATGTTCTTTCTGCTCTATTTTCATCTAGTTTTTGTAGAGCTTTTAGCCTGTGACTGAACTGAAACCAGCCAATCTCACTTTCTGGTTCATGTATATTAGCTCAGTGCTGTTAGGTTTGTTTCTCCAAAACAGCAGGGTGCTGGGATTTTTAAAGGTTTCCACTAAAATTAGGAGAGGAGGGATATAATACCTTCAACTCAAATTTATTTCTTTTAATTCATTTTATGTGCACTTGGGGCCTAAATAACTCAAGAGTAATTACCGAAAAGTAGCCCATTGTGTGACTTCCACCCCTTTGCGAGCAGCTATTGCCTTAACTCCAGATGCAGAGTATTTTGTAATATGATTACACTCCACATTCCCTTTGTGGAGCATACAGACAAGTAGTGGATCCATTTTTCACTGACATGCCAGGATAGCTAACCATATGTGTACAGTTATCCATGTATATAAAGGCCAGCAATCAATTACTACTACTAGAAGCTAGTACAAATCAGGAGACAGACGTAACACCTCAGAACTGTCTCTCTGAAAAGTAATGCCCTCGAACCCTGCCCCTTCAATAGAGTAGAGTTATTCCCAAAAACACAATGTAGTCCTTAATATTTTGACTAATAAGCTGCAACCTCTGGAAGTGTGGTCTCAAATAACAATAGCAATGACAGCAAGAAATTTTCAGCATTCATTCCAGTTGCTGTCTCTTTCCAAATTGTTACCACTCGTAATGTAACTTGAAAACTTCAATACAAGCATTCATTTGTACAGCATTTATATGAAACAAACAAGACATCTCACGAAAAAAAAGAAAAAATCCATCAGCTGCACATGTTCAATCAAATCACTGTTACAGGTCTCTGGGGTCTGTGTGAAATACAAATGTAAGTGTTATCAGAATGAAAGGACAAAAAATGAATAAAAAAAGTCTGGAATCAGCCAGCCCCCATTTCATGGAGGTAGATAACTACATCTTTCCTCTCCTCATTTTTCCTCTCCATTACAAGCATCTGGAAAAAAAATGAATAAGGTGTGTGGGAAAAGGAGTCATGCCTGAAACTTAACTTTACTTTCCTTCAATAAGCTAGAAATCACGGAATCTTGAAGGGCTGCTGGGATTTTTCTCTTCCAGCCAAAGAAAAAAACAGAATGTTTTCCTTCTCAGTCCAAGTTTTTGTTTTTATTTTTTGCACACAAAGATGGACAACTGCTTTTCTTGAAAGTCTTTTTTTGAATAGAAAACACTATTGTTATGAAAATACATTTTAGTCAGAGACATGAAAACAATCCTAACCTTGGAATATTTTATATATAGATTCATTAAGAACAGGCATTTCTGAATCTATATTACAGTGTGTATGGTACTAACTCAAGTGCTGAATAAAGCATCATTAATTCTCTTCTAGGCATTATGTCCAGCCTGTCAGCACAGTAACTGAATTACTCCCAAACATAACTAAATATATCCATCCATCTGATATCTCTAAAAAATCAGATATTACAGTTGTTACTGTTATTGCTAGTGTTGCTATCATTATTGCTACTTACTTCATAGGTTAAGAATAAATGAGAGAACTTTTAGAAGAATTCAGCAATTCATGATACTAGTTTGAGACACCTAGAACCAGATGTCTGAAAATGACTGAAGTTTTAGTGATCACATATCCAAAACACAGCAACAATTGGCATTACTAATCACTCTTTGCAGTTAGCATTTCTTCTTCCTTAAAAACCAATCATGAACAACAACTATGTGTAAAGCTATAGGTTTAAGTAACATTTGCCTTTTAACATAAAAGAACTCTATGGAGAACCATGAAGCCATTCTTCTTGCAACTCCCTGACTCCTTCTCTGTGTAGACTTAATAAGACAAGCTCCTAGAGAAGATATTCTTTGCCCAAAACTCCTTACTGCAAGTGCGCACTCTATACAATGCACTAAATAAAATGGTTATCCAGAAGCAAAAAAGGAAAGGGAAAAAAAACTTCCATATGTATTTACATACTTGTAAAAATAAAGAGCAGAGGTAACTGTGCTATATTAAAAAAATATTACTCTGTATTTAAAAATGGTCCATTGGATCACCCAGTTTTTGATTTGTTTTGAAGTTTTGATTAAAATTTACTGAAAAGAGGCATGTTTCACTGTTTCAATTGTTAACAGATTTCCTATAAAATTCTGAAATTGAATATTTTTGTACACTGGAACCAAAATCTCTATTCAAAAAAATTTTACAATAAACAGGCATGTGGGTTTCTAGCAAGCTCTGGTACAGGTTCTCATAATTAATGTATGAAAAGAACCCATATTAAGCAGCTTAAATATAAAGTCTTAAATAAAGTGCTTCCTGTCTTTTTGGCCCTTCCATTTACAATGCAAAAGTTCTTCTCTCCCCTGGTTAGCCCCATATCTATCATCAAAATGACCGTCCTATGGACCTACACTGGTTACCAACACAATCCTTGACAAATTCATTGCACATACTTCATTCACACAAGCCAGGTACGCAACCAAGCATAGCAGCAAATCATTATCCCCTAAATGCCACACATATTGTACAAGAGCATTTCAGAGCAAATGAACATCTAGTTTAAGGAAGTCTGAGATGAGATTCAAGTTCTGGAGGAAAAGTCTTGTCTCTGTCATTCTGTCTGCACACTCAGCCCTGGGTCATTTTTGAAGCCTTCTTCCTTGCACTCTTAGGTCCCACAGTGGCGTAAACTGGTCCCCAAGGACCTACTGGGGCTGTAGCTCTTCATCCAGTCACTCCTCTAGGCAGA
>NW_010586797.1:367113-382054 GCF_000705375.1 Tinamus guttatus
TAGATAAAAACACATCAAGGAACTCCACTGTAAAGAAAACCCAAATCTTACTCAGGCATAAGAAAGCTTAAAACTTTTACATATCTTATAATATTACCCAAATACAGCATCTTGGAGTGTATAAAGAGGACTGAGCTTTATCAGGGCTGAGACAGACACACAATTGTGCTCCTAGTAAATCAGTTCATCTCTCTTCCAGCCTGCAGCTACATATCCTTTTCTTAGCACACCATTCCCCTTGTTCTATGCATGAGAGTAATCTTGCTATGCAGTCTCCCTTTCGCAACAGTCACTCTGCACACAAGCCTACATTCTGGCTGCTAACAAGCATAGTGCCAAGGCACAATATGTGCAGGCGCTATTTTTTTTTTTTTTCACTTTCTCTAAAGTATCCAGTGTGGAGACTCCTGGAGTGTAGCAGGGAGACTGCTAGGGCATCTTGCGGCATTTCTTGGCCACAGAGAAACCAGAGATGAAGACACACTGTCCCTCCCTCAGTCTCGTTTCCGGCGCTGGGGAACACCTCACACTATACTGCTTAGCATCAGTAAAACAAGGGATTTTACAGCATTCTCCATCACTGCTGCCTGAGGTATTTGGCCTGCAAATTCCCTGAACAAGCAGATGTGTCCACTGCTGCTCCATAATCACTATCACCACAGATGTGAACCAGTCCACCCTCTAAGCCCTTCCTGGATGCTTTTAACCCAAAAGTGCAGAGCTGAAAGGGAACCACATGCTCCCCAATTCCTCTACGATAACTTTAACCATTTCATTAAGTCATCTAAGTCAGAGGCCCAATATCTCATTAGTTGCCCTGTATCTTAGTGGAGAAAGACAGTGTTCTCTGAATGGTAACTAAAACCCTGGAGAGCTGAATCATTCAATCAGCATATCTCTTTTCAGCATTCAACAGGAGCAGTATTTAGGTGCCATAGTTCACAATATAGAAACTTCATTTAAATTCCTCTAATTGGGAAAAAAAATGAATGCAGATTTAAATCTATCTAGTGGGGAAGGCTACACTTATGGATCCTGGAAGATACAGGAGGAGACTAGGCATTAAAACTTACAGAAGAAATGTGTCTATAGAAACTTCTCACAAAGAATTAATTCATGGTAAAATGTAGGTATGAGGTAAGAATTACCAGAAAGCAAGCAATCTATTCCAGCTACTCTTTTTTTTTTTAAAAAAAAAAAAAAAAGCTGGGGTGGGTTTCATGAATTGTGGAGATTGCCTTAATAATTGTGCAATCTATAAAGATCTGCATAACCAAGAATTGTGATTTGACCTTGAGAACAACAACAAAGGTCTAACAAATGTCTGTCTAGCACTTTTACATAAAAGCCAAAAGTCGATGTTTTTAAAAAGTGTATGTAGTATGAAAACAATATGCTATTTTGCCTGCTATATCATTCCAGCTTCTAGTGATGTGCAGATAGGTGACTTCATAGCCAGATGTTACTTTGTGTTTAGTACTGCTTGACTGATTTTCTGTTCATGAATTTAACCGGTCACTACATCTGTGGTTCAGACTATAGGCTTATTTCCTTCTCTCGTGAGCATTTCCATGCTTTTCATTTCCATGCAGGCCACTACACTTGAAGTAACTTTTACCTGTTACTTTATCCCTATCTCAAAACTCACCATGTCTCCGGAAAGTCTTCGAGAAACTAGTATGAAAAGATTAATGAACGTATCTTTCAAATTGTACATATGCTCTAAAAACTGATCCAAAACTGCCTTCCCAACTAAACAAAAACCAACATGGGTTTTGGGTCAGATTCTCACCACTTCCAGTGCGATTTTGTTTTGACAGATATCTAAAACTCCCAGGGTGTTTGAAAACTCACAAGTCATATAAACGCGAGTGGAACATTAGATCCTACATTACTGAGTTTTCTGTCCTGATTGGAATCAATTAATATGGTTTTCATTACAAATACCAACAGCTGTGAATTTGTCAATTGCTTTTGAAATGATTACTACAAAATGTGCATGGAAAGACTTTTGTCAGGAAACATGTTTATGGAATAATAACAAAAATTACAGTACCAATAAACATTACAGTCCCTTCTCACAACTGTAATCATCAGTCCATGACTCCACCACAGAATACTGTGTAAAGAGTAATAAAATCATCCAAGAATGAGGAAGGCCTCAGGCTTCTTGGGGTCTTTGGTAAACTTGTCTCTTGTCACTAAGTCCGCAAAAAATGGAATAGGGTCAATTTTCCACAGCATGAAGCACCCAAACATGAAATTTGCCAAATTGATTAGATTCTTCAAAGACACCCTTTCCCACCTCTGAAAATGAAGTGAAAAGAATAAACAATGTCTGTCACAAATGGATCAGTTTGTCACCCCTACTATTGGCCTTTTCCTTTTTTATTGTTTCCAATTTTTTTTTTCAGACATCCTGGAATTAAGCCACTCTAACTCAGAGTCTTTTCATTTTCTTTAGCACTGCAAGACAACTATTGAACTCTCAGCACAAATCCATTTTCTATGTCCTTTGCACTCACAAATCCAAACTGTGCTTCAATACAATATCCTAAGTGGCAACACTTTTTGCTTTACCCATAGTTTTTTTGTTTGTTTGTCCCATTTCGTTTTCAGCTCTCTTATTTGGAAAGGCATTGCAGCCCTTCCTTTGACCTTCTTTCCCTGCTCACCTCAGACTCCCTACTGTGAAGTTTTCCATCCTCTCTCCAAGGGCATTCAAGAAGCTCCTTATAGCCTGCTACAGATTGCTTCTTGGGGAGGCCACCACACTAGCTATTCCAGTCTCTTCTGCTTTTTCACTCTTCCAGGGAGAAGCCAGAAGGCACACTTTTTCTTATTGTCCTGTGACAATAAGAAAATATTATCCTGTCCTCTTATTTTCCTCCACTTAACTCCCCCCTTTTACTGTTCTCTGTAGTTCCAGCTCTAAAAGGTTCCTTCTCCCTTCTCCTGTTCCTATCCTGCCCTCCCAGCTCTCAGCTCTTGCCAAAAGATCTTCTGACGTCTCCATAAGGTCCTCTCACGAGATCCCTGTTAACTGACTTCTCAAAAAAACTTTTGCAAGCTTGTGACCCTTCCTGCCCCTCTTTTTTCCAGTTATTAGTTTTAAACCTTCCTAATCAGTTCCAGTTGAGGTGCAAATGCTCAACTACAGGAAATTACACTTTGGTTTATTTGGCATCCCTCTGACAAACGCTTCTCTGCTCCACGAGGTAGTATAGGGTGAGTCCTTCTAGGATCGCAACACGTTCTGAAGTACTGGTTTGATTACCCAAAATATTTCAGGGTGCAGAATCAAATATTATTCCTAAAATGTTCCTGCTCTTTTAAAAATCAAGACACGTTATTTGAATCTTTCACCTTGGTGATCGCAAGATGTGTCTTAAGCACCTTGTCAGAGGTTCTTGGAGCCCTTGACGTGCTTGAAGTCAATTAAACCATGAGCAAGTAGGGCTCCGCACCTTCAGGCTCTCTTTGCAGCAACAAGGTGGTACGTGCCCTGACAGTACCTTTATGAACTGCATTGCTTTTCCTGCATGGCATTTTTTTAAAAATAATTCCATTACAGGTTTGGCCCTTCAAGGTGCTTAGCATTAAGCACATAAATAGTTTAAGTGATGTGAAAGAAATCGCCTGCATGCCTACACATGTGATTAAATGCTTTGCTGGATCAGGCCAGAATGCTGAGCACATTGTTGAATCGAGCAATGAACATGTATATAAACAAGATCTTGACTAAAACAACACTAACACAAACATACCACTTGCATTTCTTTAAGACCTTCATAACTGAGTTCAGCCCTGACCTAAATTTATTGACTTCAGTAGGAAAAGGCCAACAATGAATTTTTCTTAGCCAAATTTCCATGGGGATAATTTAATTAGTCAAGGATGTATTTTCACTAGTCGCTATGCAATCTCATGTGATGATTTACAGTATTGACAGTATGCAAAAACTTTCAAAATATTTGAATTTCTATTTTTACCAAGCCCCGATTACTTTTTATGAAGGATGGTGTTTGTGTTATTGGCCACTGGAGCCAGGCTAAGAACATCAGAACATTATCCTGCCCTGCCCCTGAAAGTAATGAACTCTTTTCCAGTCTGTAAAATGTTGGTGTTTTGTGGTTTCCTGGAAGGGAGATAGCACATGCGCGACGCCTGCTCCCGCTGAACACGATGTCGGAATTGTCAGTTTGCATCAGAGGCTTCAGGGCCAGCCCCCTGCAGGCATCAGTGAGGAACAAGGACCAACTACCCCTTACTTTTCTTTATTCCATTTTACCACTAAGGTTAAAGCCTGGATTGTACCACTGAATGTAAATTTCATCAGGTATAGCTCCAGGAATAGCTAGCTTATTAGCTACAGCACCATGCACCAGGGCAAGCAGCAGTCATGCTTTTCTAACATTAAAAGTACGGGGATTTACACGTGCTATTTTGGTCTTGATCCTGTTCCAGTTTTTTATAAATTTAATTATTTTTAATAGTTGCCATGAATTTTCTTAAAACTTACAGCTCTTCTTTCCTGGCTCCTAATTCTATGTTGAAACGTATCACAAACCATCAGAAATGGAACTAACCTAGTTCTCCTGCAAGCCTTCCAGGAGATTGCTACAGACTAGGTTTCCTACTTTAACCAGTCATTTATTCTGTGCTTTCAGAAACTTCTGTGAAAATAAAGCTTCCATTGATTGCAATAAATCTAAATATCTGGGATTATTTGCGTAGGCTAAGCAAACTGTTTTTTTTTTTTTTTAAAAAAAAAGTGATTATTTATTTTTGTAGATGGCTTCGGAAATATTCCAACTTTAGTGCCCATCTCCTATCAACAAGTGGAGGATTTGTGTGCCTCAAACCTGCTAGCGTTAATGAGAAGGATCTTTGCAAATGTACTTTTTGTAGCTGGGAGAACGAGAAACTGCGATGCTCTTGCTTGTTAGCGTTCTTTGTTTTTGCCCTGTGCAGCTCAAATGCTTTCTAGCTGTTTTGCTGGCAGCTTTAGCAGCATTAATAAATTCCAAAGTAGAAAAGTTTCTACTTTAATATCTTACAACTAGCTCAATATGTACTGACCTCAAACCCAGGATAGTAGTAGTAATTTGATATTGCAGCTCATTATTGTTACTCCCAGCAAGTTTCCCCTTGAAAGTGGCTGATGCCCCCCCAACACGCACCCTCCCACCCTCCATTCAGAATTTGTTTTTAATTGTTCAGGAGAGAAAATTCAGACTGCGAGCCAACAATATATTTCCAGGGGGTACAAGATATTAATAGAGCTACATCGTGGCCCCATATATTGTAATAAACTGTGCTGTAATTTGTTTACCCACCGTAGACAGTAACTAACATTCAGATAAATGGAGTTGGCGCCTGCAAGATTTATGATATACTTCTGTGCTTAGCAATGTTTAATCAGGGAGTTAAAATATTACAGTGTAAAATCCTTTACAAGCATGCACAAACAGAGAACTACCATTAGAGGCTTGGCAGACATACTCGGTGTCAAATAGTACCTCCAGACACTCTCAAAACACAAAGAGGAATATTCAAAGCAGCTACTAACTGACTAGCATTATTTGAGAACCACGTCAGAGCTCATTTTTTTAGGGGGACTTGCTTTTGAAGTGGCAGAATGATCGGCAGGGACAAGTGGGCTTGTCTGCAGAGCCCATCAAGCCGAAAGGAGTCGAGGTGGCTGGAAGAGGGTGGAGGTGGCGGCCGGCGGGGGTGGGGAGGGAGGTGAATTTTGGTCAAAAAGGTGGTAGATGCCTGTCACAGAGCTTAGTGTGTTTGGATAAGACGGGCTAGCATGTGGGGGGATCAGCATGAAGCATCACACCTGGAGGAAAAGACAACTAGCTCCAGCCTCAGTGCCATAAGCCTGGCTCCACGAAGTCTAGCCAACATCTGGAATGGATATCAAGAGACACAGTGCAGCCCCGGCTGGCGCTCTGCTCTACCTTTGTACTTTTCACTGCAAATTGAAAAGCAAAACAGACATCAAGGATATATTTATATAACTGTCTTCAAGCTGCATTTTCTACTCCCATCTGCTGCACATGATAAGTTTCAAGTGTTTTCTAATAAAAAAAGGACTTTTTTTTTTATTCCTTGTTCAGTATACAGACTAGCTTTTTTTTTTTTTACTCACAGTTTTAAAGGAACAGTAAATATTTTACAGCTAAAGGAAGTGTCAGCACCGTAAGATTTTCTGCTATTGACATTATTTAACTGAGCTGGCTGCAAATCCAAAGGGGACTGTGCGCGGGTCTGTGCGTGTGCACACGCGTGCACTCGCCTGAGTGTGCAGCCAAGCTCACTCGTGTGCATTTGTATGTGCACATGGGCCCTGGAAAGCAGCATTCCTGGGAGATTTTTGCTTTATTTTCTCATCGTGTTGTTGTTTTGCCATTCCAAGGGGGAGGGCAGCACTGTATGTACCGACAGGAGACTGTGGTGAACCACTTGCTGGGAGGGATACGCCAAAGGAACGCGGCCACCATATCGGAAAGGTTCTGGTTTTCCTCTCGGCTTTGAAACTGTGTGGCTGATGCGAACGGAATGGCCTTTTCAGGTTAATTAATTATGAGGAAAATAACCAGAATGAGAACTAGTTACATTTGCCTGTAAAAATATTAATTTCACCCTCAAACTGTACACGACCATGTTCAGGTTTCTACCGTGACCTGGGGAGGATTGCCTAACACAAGCCTTAACAAACCCCGACCAGACTTGGACACTCCAAAATATATCCAGGTTGTCAACAACACCTGTAAGGAGCCTGAAAAAGTACACCTATTTGATGCAGTAAACTTCAGCCAGCAAGAGCCAGTAGGAAACCAAAATAGCCATCGAGCCCTAAGAGATGTCTTTTCTTCAGTAAAGAGCAGTGGGGCTGATTCGTATCTTGTTTATTGGTATTAACCAGAGATAACTGCTTTTATTGGAGTTATGCTGGTATAAAACATTCAGAAAAACACTCTCTGAGTCCACTGTCGGGAAGCTCCACCAACACTGGTAACAGGGATGATAATCCAATGGGAACTACCCAGACTATCAAAACTATTATTCATTATTACTTATTGGAGTAATGAAGAAAGAGGATCATACTGGAAAAGGCTCCCAATTTGTTTCCCTCTTCATACAACAGAGCACTGCTTTCAACTGTTTCAGCACTGTGAGCAGAAGATGGAGATTTGAAATCTGTGTCTTTGTGCCGAATGCACCAATTTATCATAGGAACTAGACATGTAGCAACAGCTCTGCCTGCTTGTTTGTAAAACACACATAAAGGATATATTGCAGAGGGAATGTGGGGTTTAAAAAATAGTCCTAATTAAGCTAATCTCAAAACTTATGTAGAAAATTGATTGCTCTGCCTTTCAGTGAAGCAGAAATATTTTTCTTTTTCTCTACAGGAAATGGTACCCATTTTCCCACAAGACAACCTTCAAGGAGCTTTAAGAGATTTTCTTAAGTATATATATGGATATAGCAGTAAAACTGTTTTCAAAAGTGAAAAATATTGTTTTCACCAACATTTCTTATACCTCAAAAATAATTCCTAATTCAGTCTACTTGTAATATACTTCAGCAATTTCAAATGAAAAGTCCCATCTAACATCAAATACTGTATGTATATCATGAGAGGAAGTTATATATCCTAAGCTGTGAGAGCCAGTGACTTACTTTAAGAAGAGCGAATGAATTGAAGAAGCTATTACTTCTCCAAAGTAATAGCGAAATAACTGCAATTTGAAAACTGGACTATTTCATAATATCCATTGAAAAATCCTTCTGTTCTTACCTAGAAGACAATATTTGTCCTTTTTCATAATATACAGATGGGCAAATAAAAATATCTGCTTTTCAGCTCCTGCTGTGTTACCAATGTATTTTGAGTTTGGTCTTTTTTTCTCCCTCAGTTAGAAGGCTATCATTTCATTCAACCTCACAAGCTTTATTTTGGAAAAAGGCTTTACATAGGATCTGTGAAATGAAACTCACAGTGTCAGTGAAGTTGATGAGAAATCGCAAAAAAAAAAAAGGAGAAGACTTTTGCTTTGGCTGAAACTGGTCACTTTTTGCATGAATCAGGCAAATTTCACAGCCTAAACAGTTCCCTGTTCTAATTCTGAAAAAAATATGGTTTCCCTTAGAAATCTTCCTGGCAAACTTCATGCATTTTCCCAGTGTTATTTTAGAGCTTACCAAAAGAAGCTATTGTCTCTAGAGAAGTTATCACAGTAAAAGTAGCATATGACAGAAGCTTTGCATATCCTTATTAATATGGGAGGTCTGTGTAAAGAAACTGCAGGCTGGTAAGAAAAAGCGAATGTTTTTGTCTTTCCTTATCTAGACCATTTCACAATAGTTTTTGGTTTGTGCTTTACCATGCATATTTATTCAAAATAAAAGTTCTAGAGAGTAAGCCCCTTTCTGGATTGCTTTTTAACAGAAGGATTTACAGATCAAAGGAAGAGGTTTTCTAACAGAAGGGTCCATCGATCAAAGGAAGAGCAGCCAGGTAGGCCCGTGGGAAACACCAACATTTCCTGATGTCTCTTGCTTGTTTACAGAAAAACACCAAATAGCTTTAAAACTGAAAATCTGAAAGGTATATAAGAGTGAGAAGGAAATTGAATGGAACAAATCTGAAGAAAAAGAAATGTCTTTCTAAATTTTGCAGTTATGGAGTTTATTTAATAATAAATATTTATATAGTGACTTAGAACAGGTACAATATTACATACGTACCATGCATTCATGTCTCGTGTTAAATTCTGTGAGATGGAAGTGTTCTCTGTAGAAGATCTAAAGGAACCAGTAAGTCATCTGCCCGCACATTGCAGTATTAGGGGCTGTGTGCAGCAGCCCTGCTAACAGGCCATCTCGTGCAAGACAGAAAGTGATGAAACTAGTGCTCTGTGCAGGGAGACATCCAGCACTGAAAGACTCTGCAGATTCACTATCAAGATTACATTAAACTCCTAAAATATACTGGGTGAGGTTCAGTTTCTTAGCTTGTTCCTCCCTCACATTTCATGTGATACAACCAGGAACCCATTCTCTCTGTTTACCAGTATCTGCCTGATAAAGTAGAACCGAAAACACTGTACGCTGTATTCCAGCATGAAGAAGTTCGGAGTTCAAAACAATCTCTTGCTGTGAAAATAAAGGAAGGCCATTCCTATGAAATCTATGAACTCAAAACAGGGATACAGAACTAGTGGTTGCCAATAACTTTAACTTCATTTATCTATATTTGGCAAAAAATGTGCTGCAGCTGGAGATGAAATGCTGAGCTAAATAACTGCAGCGACGTGAGCTCCAAAACAGCAATTACTAAGCTGTGCTGCCTTGTGTAAGATTTTACTTTTATTTATTGTATTTAAAGCAACTCTTTAGCCATGTACAGTACAATAAGAATTGCCTGATCAAATAATGCCTGATTGCAAGATATCTCAGCTTCACTGTCAATACATTTAAGCGTTTAGCTAGGGAAATGTGTCTTTCATGAAGCCATATTAAAGCAGTGTGCAAGATAGTTTTATTATTCTAAATACCTTTTTATTGTCTTTAATTGCAAAGAATGACTCATTTTCTACCTAAACTTGGCATAGCACAAATGCTGAATATATTAGATTTTTTTTTGTCTTATTATTTGCAAAGCTGTTGGTAATTTTAAAGACTGAAGGAAAAGGGCAGAGAGTCCCCATTCGCTGACATATTGAAAAACTCCGCCTTAGAGAGCTGGGTTGTTTATTCTTTCTTTATAGTTACAAGAACCTTATCAAAAGCTTTATCAGTAATTCTATCTGTTAGAGTGTTCACCAACATGATTGCTATCATCTACCCTTTAAAAAAAAAGAGGACAGCAAATGTTTTTCTTTTTTTTCCTGCAGTGTTTTCTCTTCCTTGCTGGCGAAGGGAGGCTGAAGTGTGAAGCCCAAGTATTACTAATTGTGTTTTCCAATATTCATATCGAAATACATAACTATATACAATGTATAGAACCTTATGGTGTGTTTTGTTATAAGGCAGAAAATGAGATCCAAAGTGCAGAACATATTTCATGATGCATATTCAGTTTCATCTAGGAAATGATGGTGTTTCTGAGAAAGAAAAGGGAAAAAGGAGGTGACATGAGCATTCACTAGTTGTTCTAGAAAATGAATGCTGACACCATAAGACTAGCTCATTCCTGAAAAGTAGTGCATAATATTATAATGCCAGAAAAGCTGAGTAATTGTCTGGATTCCGAAGGTGACAGAATTTTTTCAAGATGACATAGAATCATTAGCAGTTTTCAGTCCTTCACACACTGGGTCTTGAGCCTCCTTTGTTGTAGTCCTAACTCTGTCTTCTCTCTTTTACATTGCTTCCACATCCAAAAATCCTGACACAGAATCTCCTTCCCTTCCTCCCATTTCTTGGTATTTGTGAGTTTGTTAACCCAAACTAGCATAAACTTTTAATTATACTGTCATTTGTATACCAGTCACTTTCTGGATGTGGACTGCAGCATTTTTTTGTGGGGGGGACATACTGCCCTTCAGCAGTTGAGTTTCCAAACTTTTGGACCTGTGAACCATTCCCATCACTCAAATTAATCAAAATGACTGTGCATTCTTAGATCTAACTTCTACTTGAAGCAATGCTGAAAGTATGTCTTAATATAGTTCTAGATTTCAACTGAAGACCACCTACCATCACCTCATTGATGATCACCAGTCACATAGAAAACTACAAACTTGCAGTACATAAAACTGCCATCATTTGTTCCTCATCATGGCTGGAAGAAGTTTTGCCAGAGGAAGCAGAAAAGTAGGTCATATTGCTTCAATTTCTCACCAACTTCAGCTATGGAAAAGCATCTTTAAATGCTTCCTGTGACCAAGAAGCCCCAAGCAGATAGTTTCTGCGTCCAGGGTTGCTTCTCATTTGTTCCAAATAATTCAAACTTTAGAGAGGTGGGAGTAGGAGCTTGCTTCCTGTCACATGCCAAGTCTGTGTCTTTTAATGCAATATGTTTTAAGTCCAGCATTGCACACACAGACCCATCTTTTGGTCAGATAATATAGATTTTTTTGTTTGCATCCTCTCTTAAACTGACCAGTGAGAAGAAAAGTGAAGGCAGGATGAGGCAAAATAAGGAAAGGTAAGACAAGAAAAAGAGAGGCAAGACAAGGTAAGAAATATAATATATTTCCTATATAAGTCTTCAAAAATCTTGCTAAGACTTATCTACCTTTCAATATTGGATTTAGCCTGTCAAAGCTTGGCTCATCTCTCTCTCTCTTTTTTTTTTTTTTCTTTTTTTTTCCCTCACGCTAATCTTGCCATTTCTTATGTCTTTCTTCTTCCTTTGGAATCAGGCATTTTCGGGCGTTTTCAGGGTGGTATGGCTGTAGGCAAGCCTGCAGCACCTGGTATTCCCAGACGGTCTCCCATCCAAGTACTAACCGGGCCCGGCCTGACCCTGCTTAGCTTTCGAGATCAGATGAGATCGAACCATTGAAATGCTCCCCCTTTTCTAAGCACAAGGTAGAAACTTCAACCTGTTGTCCTACAACTGTGCCATTCTCACTTCTCAGATATCTAAACTGCTGTTTCAATAAATAAATAAATAACACTATGCTATAGTGAAGTAACTCAACAATCGGATGGGGATTCAAGTATGGATATTTAATTCATATATTTTTTATCCATCATAATATAAAGCATTACTCCATTATCTTACTGCTTTGATACTGTATCTTAATTTCTGGATGGCTTAATCAGTTTTTCTAAGTTACTCAGTAACCTTCTTCTACTTCAGGCCAGCCAGGGGGAAATGGTCTTGTTCAGACTTGTATTTTATTCGCAAACTGCTGCTAGTCAATTGACTTGCTGTTTCAGCTTGGTCTTGCCTGCATATGAAAAGTCCTTAGCATTGCAAAGAAGCAAGTTGTTTCAATGATATGCTCAAAGCTAGATAAAAACTTTAAACAAAGGAAATAAAAATTCTATGAAAGAGATAGATAAGTGTATGTGATGCCTCACAATGAAGCTGAGCTATTCTCCTTCTACTGTCACTGAAGAAACTAAAATTATCTTGAAATGCAAAGAAGCTATTTTCAGAAAATAAATTCATAATAGTTCTATGCTATATGCCCTGACCTTTTTTATTTGTTTGTTTGTTTTTTGTTTCCATATCTATTTTTTAAAAGCTAGATTCTGATGTTAAGTCCTATTGTCGGCAAGAATTAGCTCAAGAGTTTTGGAGATGTATCAGATCAGCCATCCAGAGTTCTACAAAAAGCTAAGCTATAGTTGTTCTCATAGTACTTGTTATTATAGCAGACCTTTCAAAAAGGAGACGAAGAATTACTAAATATGTTTTAGCAGGCAGTTACATGCCTAGACCTGCTCCATTGTACTGACCTAAGCTAAGGCCAACAACCCTCACACCTCTGACATTCCAGTTTGAGTAGATAGTTGACCACACAGTCAACCCTTGCACCTCGAAGGAAAGCAATAGTCACAGGGAATTCATAACTTCTTTGCCTTTTTTTAACTTCTCCAAGGGCTTGAAAACAACATCACTTACTTCTTTGCAGAGAGTCACCAAAAGTTGTAGGGCACAGCTAAAAAGCAATTCAAAAGTGATCATGTTAAACTCAGCAAGCTGAATGAGCCAAAGCATTCCAGCATCATTGTCAGTGCCTTTAAAGTACAGTCCCTTTTTTGTTGTCTTTACATCAGAAACCTCATACATACACTGACTTCCTGTCCAAAGAGAGGGACTGCACACACACTTCTAGAGGAATCTAACTAGTACCAGAGACTGCTAGAGATTAAATGACTGGGTGTTAGTGATGCTGACACTCTGATATATGAGTGTCTGCTTCTACTTTAACAACTATGGCCATTGCACATGTTCAGTGTTGTTTGGGCTGTAGACCTGCAGCATAACATGAAGCAGCAACAATAGCAAAATATAATTTACAATGGAGTGTCTATATTTCATTTTCACATATAGAACTCAAGCATGTGTCTTCCTTTTTGAGGAAATCTCCCCTTTCCATTCATCATATATCACTAATCATCCTCGCTTATGAATCATAGAGAGAAAAATGATATAACAGAAAAATTGACAGGGTGAACACGCTGGTACACATTGGTACAAATTGTGAAGAAAATGCAGGAGTGTTACACAAACAATAATAATGGAAGCCACATTTCTTTTCTAAAACTTAATTCAGCTGCATTCATTGTCCTGGCATTTACACCAGTTTCATATTTATATAGCTCCCTAAGTCTTCAGTCCACTATTCTGGAGTGGTTCTGAGGCCAGAGTCATAGTTCCATTGCTTTGGAAAAATCAACGCTTGGTAAGAACGTATAACTAAATAACAGCCTGATTAATTCCATGCATTAAATAGGATAATGACTATTCTCATTGCTAGATTGTATTTTGCTTCAGGAAAATTTATGTACATGAAGATTGCATGCCTGATTGCATTTACTGTTTGCACTAAGATCTGCTCTCCATTACCCGCTCCACCACCCTTTATGTCTTACACGTATGTCTAGTTAGAGGCCTGTTAAGAATGCTGTTTCTGAGGAGTCAGTCGTGGGCACAAGTCTATTCAATTTATTCATCAGTACACTGCAAGGGACAAAGTGCATCATCAGCCTTCAGATGTGCTGATGATATAGCCTGAGAGGAGTGGCTGATACCCCGGAGGGCTGTGCTACCATGCAGAGGGATTTCAACAGTGGAAAGCAGGGCAAAGAGGAACCTCATGAAATTCAACAAAGGCAAGAGCATGGTCCTGCACCTAGGGAGAAATAACCAAAAGCCTCAGTAGAGGCTGGGGGCTGACGTAACGGAAAGCAGTCCTACAGAGAAGTACCTGGGAGTCCTGATGAACAACACGTTGACCATGAGCCAGCAGTGCGCCCTTGCGGCAAAAAAGGTGTTCAGGTACATTAGGAAAAGTGTTGCCAGCAGGTCGAGGGAAGTGATCTTTCCCCTTACTCAGCCCCTGCAAGGCCCCATATGGAGTGCTGTGTCTAGTTCTGGGCTTTCCTGTACAGGAGAGATATGGAATGACTGGAGAGAATCCAGGAAAGGACTACAAAGATGAGGAAGGGACTGCAGCATCTCTCCTATGAGGAAAAGCTGAAAGAGCTAGTCCTGTATAGCCTGGAGAAGACTGAGGGAAGATCGAGCTGGGCCTCTTTAGCCTAGAGAAGAGAAGATTGAAAGGAGATCTGATCAACGTGTACAAAAACCTTAGGTGTGAATGTAGGGAGGATGGGGCCAAATTCTTGTACATGGTGGCCAGTGATAGGACAAGGGTTAATGGGTGCACATTGAAACACAGGAAGTTCCACCTCCATGTGAGGAAGAACTTCTTTCCTGTGAGGGTGACAGAGCCCTGGAACAGACTGCCAAGAGAGGTTGTAGAGTCTGCTCTGGAGATCTTCCAAACCCGCCTGGATGCCGCCCTGCATCACATGCTCTAGGTATCCCTGCTTGAGCAGGGGCATTGGACTAGATGGTTTCTAGAGGTCCCTTCCAACCTCAACCATTTTGTGATTCTGTGATCTTACTAGAGTAAGTATATGAAGGGGAGGTTCCAGGCCCCTGATGAAGAGAGTCCAACCCAGGGTTACACAGGTGATCAGGGGCCTGGAACATCTGCCCTATGAGGAGAGGCTGAAGGAGCTGGGCCTGATCAGCCTGGAGAAGAGAAGGCTGAGAGGGGACCTGATCAGTGTCTATAAGTACCTCAAGGGAGGCAGTGAGGAGGATGGTGCTGGCTTCTTTTCACTGGTGGCCACTGACAGAACTAGAGGTAATGGCCACAAACTGAAGCAACAAAAGTTCCACATGAACTTAAGGAAAAATTTCTTAACAGTGAGGGTGACAGAGCACTGG
>NW_010586798.1:0-28860 GCF_000705375.1 Tinamus guttatus
AATCCTAAAACCCAGTTTCATAAGTGAAAATATTTCCCTCCTTCCCTAGTGCATCTCATTGTGGTCATGTTTTTAGGCTGCTTTTTGAGACCAGAAAAGCGTGCTTAAACAAGCCCAGCTCAACTCAGTCAGCATGGGGCTATCCCACTTAGCTCACTGATAATATCTCAGAGAGAGTTGCAGGCAACAACTTTCTTCTGTCCAGATAAGCAGAGCTAGCAGCATTTCAGGCTGTCATCATCTCTGATGATCAACCACTCAAGAGTACACTCAAACAGTGAGCTTTGCACCTGACTTTGTCCAGAACTAACATGTCATGCTTCTGGCACACCCGATCACCAGAAGACTAAGAGCATCCGTACTCCAAGGAATCACTCCAAGGAATTCAGGCTTGCTGTATATCACTACGACAGCTAGGACATATCTTCTCTTTCTGTGAGGGGGCCCAGGGAGAAAAATAAACACCTGAATGGGAGTTGGGCAGACACAAGAGATGCAAGAGATTCAAGCTGTGAATGCGAACATGGAGAATATCAAAATGTTAGATATTCCTAGCCAAATATAAACATAGCTGCCAGGCTCTGACATATTATAACAATAAGAAAAGGACATCAAGACTTGTTTACATTTTTTGTGTGGTATGTGTATATATACATATAAGCATACACATATATAAACAGATATATCTGTATCTTTACAAAGACAGAAAAAATACAAGAAAACAAAAGCATTTTGGTGACAGATATCCTGGATAATCTACATGAGAACCACAATCTAATTTGAAGGAGAGTTCTGAGTTTAATAATGAGTTTAATGAGTTATTCCATGTTAGCCGACATGGAATCTGTTGCCGGCTCTGCTCATAAGGTCACTTTTCTTTAGCGCTACTCACATCATCTTCTTTGGTTCCACCCCAGAAGTTGGTCCCACCGGCGTAGCTGGGAATGTTTAGCACAGCTATACCCTGCAGACTTGGAAGGGGGATGTACTGTCCGTCACACTGTAATGGATAAAGTTCAGTCAGTGCAGAGGAGTGCAGCAAAAGTAATCAACCATTTTTAATATCTGCAGCTTCGTCGGAGCCAGCAGGGGAGAACAGAGTCATTAAGAGGTTGGCACAAGCTCATTCCACCCACACTGTGAGGCAGCTCTGATACAAACCTCTTCTTCTCAAGCTCAGCACCAATTTTTATAGAGATGACAAAACACTAGTACTTAGAGCAGAAGTGTTACACATCTCTTCAGAGACACATTTTCACATCCCTGATTGTGAAATTTCTCACACACTATCTAACATGAATTAGGATTTTTTTTTTGCAATGAGAAAAGCTGTATCACTGAGTTTAAACAGTAGGATGACCATGGACATTATAATTGGACTCCCATCCTATAGTTGCATTCCCAGAATTGAAATGCGCTTGTTACTCGGATAAGTCTATCAATTGGGGGGAAAAAAAAAAAAACAATAATAATAAAAAACCCCACTAAAGCCAAGAATGTTTCTGGCACAGTCAAAAACATGAAGTTAAATATGTACTTTGTTAGCATTTGTATACTAGGCTTCATGTAAAAATAATTCACTCTCATCCCAAAAGAACAAAAGCAAATCTAGAACAAAAGCCACAGTTGTTACTCAGGTTATGGCTGGAAGTTGCTGATTTTGCAGACAAGAGGTAGGTCCTATGTCCTCTTGTCCTTTAGTCCCTCTTTGATCCTCCAAAAAACACAAGCAACTTCAAGTGCTACTCAGCATGATCACCTAATAGCCATATACTTACAAACACATTGTATGTACATACACATATGTCACTATACATACATACCATGCAAAAAACACTTTGGTAATGCGGAGCAGAAAGAGTTGCAAGATATTTTCAGAAACGTACTCAATATTCTGATTTTTTATCTCAGCAGCAAGACATCATTTAACATTTTAATCAAAATCTGATAGCATCCAAAATGTTCTGTGAGATTAATAGATGCTGCACAGCCATTTGTATTATAGAGCTTTGCCCCTAATTCCTGATATTAATAATTTTAATTTCCCAACGCTGTGCACCTAATCACAGGTTTTAGCATAAGGCTGATATTATGCAATGCAATACTGAATATGAGATCTCTGCTTGCTGGTTTACTTCCAGAAATATTCAAAAATAATTATGGAAAGGTCAGATTTGAATGCCTTATTGAATCTTATTTGAATCTTATTCAAAAGATCCTTAAATTAGAAATCTATCTGCACCATACATAATGTTCTTTCCTGTCATTATATTCACTAGCTACTGCATAATTCCTTGATAATTACTCAGTCCTTAGATAACAGCAATCTGCATCTATTTACTAAACCCTGCTAAAGCTCAGTGAAGAGAGTTGCAATAAATTAAAATTATTCTCTCAATTTGAAAAGTATCATCATATAAATATCATAAAGTTCCATATGAAATATTTGATATTAGAAAAAAGAAAAGAAAGGAATACTTTCTGTCAAATTCCAACCTTGGGTGAAAACAACTGTAATTACCCCATGACCTTTTCCTACATTTGATAACCATTTATATTGCCTTTAACTTCCTAGTAGTGTAAGGAGGTTTTATATTTGATTTGGAAATTTAAAAGAACCATGTTTAGATAATTTACATTGCATCTGTTGTTGCTGTGATACCTTACTAACCTGTATGGCTGTCTCAAATACATGTTTGAGAAAGTCCTTACAGAAGTAACTGGACTTACGGATGCACACTGAGAAGCTGTCCTCTGCTTTTTCCTGTGAAACCTTCTGTGTCCTTTTGGTATAGGTATAATCAAGCTTTCAAATGCCTTAAACTGAGCCTGAAGGATAAGGACACTTTCTCTCTTTCCTAAGGACACTTTCTCTCTTTGCTCTGTTTAGTATATTAATACATGCATGCTTCGATTCTTGTTCTTAAAATCTGGTCTTGCCCTTCAGTGTAGTGAATACTAAGAAACATCCTGCTATATTAATTATAAAAGAAACAACACTAAAAAACCAAAATTCTTTTGGCTTGAGGTGACACAGAATGCTAAATGGTTTCAAAAGGAACCCAAAATTCTGAACTATATGTTGCAGAAGCCAAAAATAAAAAAGCCCCCAACTCATTAAGTTATAAATAAAAAATACCTCGAGTTGAACTTTTTGTTCTAAGTTCT
Source organism: Tinamus guttatus (assembly GCF_000705375.1). Next base: position 3,169 of record NW_010586798.1, read on the forward strand.
TGTAAGTCCTCTGCAGTAACTCTTTTGTGCCAAGGACTCCATACCACATCATGTTTTTTGTCCGACTTCTGAAAACAGATAAGATTTACATACTAAAATACACAGATTATTATTTCTTCTTTTTTAGGGTGATGAAAAAGGTAAGGACTTCAAATAAAGGGATAAGAAAATTAACATTATGAATATATCTTGTCTCTGCTTCTAATAATCCTATTACCTGCACTTTTCAGGATGCTCTTCTCTCTTGTTATTAAATTCAAGTGAAATTTTTGCATCTAATCCAATTCCAAAGTAGTTGTTCATGACACATTTTTCTGAATATCCCTCCCTGTTAGAAGAAAAGTGGTCATTATGTGTGCATTTGTACAGTACGGGACATACACAGCTTTGACCAAGACTGAGGCTGGTCTCAGAACATCAACAAAACATGGCATGAGGTGTTCCTGTTGCATCTTTCCACAGAAACACAACAGCAGTTGAAGAGATGGGTTGTCTGCCAGGCCTTCACCAGTGGGAGCTCCTCTCTGCGGGACACAGAAGCAGCAGCAGCACTTCCCATCCTCGCAGTATCTCAACCAAACCCAAAATACAGAGTTCTGACACTAAAATACGGGGACAGCCAATGCTCTCTGTATGTTAATGCTTTGCTTTAGGGTACTTCAGACCTCGAGGGCAGTGGTCCACCACCCAGCTACCATCTCTCTGCCAACACTACACCAGGTTCTGGAAATCCACTGAAAATTTGCTCCCCTCCACCTCACGGCACCACTCAGGCGACACCCTTGATCCTCCTGCACTACCTCCTGGGGAGAGTTTGAACCTCGCTTCAGCGCCTTGCTGTTCAGCACAGCAGTTCAAAAGGAAAAACCGACTTTCAAGTACTGCCCTCCCTTCCTCCTCCTCTCAGAAATAGTAGGCAAGGGGGAGGTTAGCAAATAATTTCTGCTGCTGCAACACCACTCTGCATTATATCTCACTTAGGGCCTATGCTAAGCTGGCACGATGCAATCTATTTTCAGACATCGAGGTCTACTGCCTAAGAAAGCTGTGAATTTATCTTAAGTCATTCAAATGATAACATGATGAAAAAGAGGTTAAGGGAAGCTAAAGCAGTTTAGGAATTGTTAAAAAAATATACAGTAGATACACGAGAAACAATTCTTACAGTGAATCTGGATCCGGGTCAATAAACGGTGTAGCACCAAATGGATCGATATTTGCTAATAACATTTTACTAATGATTGAACTTCCTGCAATAGAAGCAGCTAATCCAGCCCTTAAACCTGGTAAGAAACAGAAAGAAATAACAATTTTCATTTGATAAAGAGAAAAACATTGACTCTTGTGAGTAGCATCATTCTGAGAGACAACGGCATTGATCCATACATTGAGTGATTCTGTTTCCATCTCAACTTTTGCCTACATTGCTTATCTTTTCAGGTCTCTGGCCTCTGTCTCTTTTGTACAGAAAGCAAGCTAAGGCGAGCTGAGGTGATTAACTCTTCAGACACCACACTGGAAAAAAAGAAAATAAAAGGAAAGAAAAGGAAGTTCAGGATTTCAGGTCAGCAGTGACTGGTTGCCACAGAAATCAAGTGGATCACCTAATGTCCAAAAAGATAATTAACCTATTTTAACTCAGTCTTATTTTTCTCTCCAAACTTTTACGTTTTTTTTCCATTGGTCTAACACAGGGGAAGGCCACTATCATAGATCAACATTCATGTGGATGGTTTTGTAACCATCAGCTATCCTTCAGTTGAATATTTAGTTTGATAAGCTGAGGAGGAAGTTCTTCTCTCATTAAAGATATGCAGAAGCCACCACTTGATGTCTTCATTAGAAAGGAGGGAGGGATAGAAACCAAGGCAAGACTAGAAAAAAGTAGAGAAAATAAACATGAAACGAGAGGAATGGAAAAAAAAATACTGGAACAAAGTAAACAGGTAGGTAGGCCTGGTCCAAGAGAGGCTGTAAAAATGAATGTTTCAGTTATACTCTTCTGGAGAGGTATTTATGGACAGCTCTTATTCAGAGGGTTGATTCTGACACAAGCCTGTCCTTCAGGCTCTTAACAGGCTCCATGTATTAGGATGAACCACAGAACATCCAGAATTTTGTTTTCCCTTCTCCAGAATCAAATGCAACACTTCTGCGGCATATCTGGTGCTGTGGCAAACATTCAGGAACATTCTATATTACTCCCATTTCCTACAATGTGATAGAACAAAAAGACGTGTACACCAGTTCACCTACATTCAGAAACTTCTGTAGCACTTCCAGGCAAAGCCTGGGGAAAGTAAAAGGCAAAAATTGTTACTTGACAGGAAACAGGGGACGGGAAGCAACTTTCAAACTGTGTAAGGAACAGCAGACTTCAAAATCATGGTTACCTGGGCATATAATCCTCGTGTTAAGCACAGGGAGGTTTTCCTTGCTAGCAGCCAAAGCTGGAGCAGAGAAGGAGCCTGTCTGAGAATGGATACCTCGACTTGCACGCCGATCTGGGGATCTTGGTGCAGTTTTAACTGGGCAGAAGAAGAAACCATAAGATTTATCAGCGCATTGCCAAATGCATATCTTCATAGCCCACAAAATATTTCTGTCAAAATTAATCTGTCATTCTTCGGTGAGAAATATCTTTTTCCCTCACACCACTCCTTCTAAAAATAGGGAAGGAAACTCACAAACAGAAAGATCAGGTGACAAGCAAAAATAAGAACACATGGGTACACAAGGAATTCAACATGAGGAGTTCCCAACTTCTGCTTCTAGCTGCTAACAAAAATTAAATCATATCAGCCTTAAAAGCTTATAGTATTTAATACTGCAGGAACTTTACGATAACCATAACAATAGGTTTCACAAAAAAATGACCATGCACTTCAAAAGATCAATCATCATTAAAGAAGAAATGTTAATGAAATAATAAGAATTTAAGCCTAAATTCAATGTATATTTATCCATAAATACACCTACCTTACACAGCTCATTATTATTTATACCAATTTTAATATAGATAACCATTAGAACTCAAGCCCAAATTAAGCCATGGCAATACTCGATCAACAGTTATAGCATTTGTTTTAAGCAGCTACAATGGATCTGCCTGCATCAGGTTTCTGAACCTGACAAAAACCAGACAAGTCAATCAAACATTCACACAGAATTCTAGCATCCTTATCCACATCAAGCTAGGATTTGGGTATACACTTTTTGAATGCTGACAATTTATCATGGACTAGTCAGTGAAATGGTGAATTCTTCTTCTCCTTGTGTCTCAGGAATAAGACTACGGGCCGTTCTGTATGACTTGCTTAAATCAAACAGAAATTGTTAGATTCATGACAGGAACAAGTGGGTGAAATTTTCTGAACTGTTATATGGCAAGTTTGAGTAAACGACCTAATACCTCCTCTGACTGTAAACTAGCATTAACAACTACCATAAAATGCAGTATCATGTGGTATCAACGCAACACAGTGATTTGTCTATGTATATGACCAGCATGGACTTACAATGTTAAGAAATAAAAAGAAATAAAAACGGCAAATGATATCTAACAAGAGTTATTAAATATTTAGATGAAGGTAATTAACATATGGAAAATATTACCTTCATCAAACGACCAGGGAAAACTCTCAGAGGATTAAATATAATATTCAGAACACAATTACCTTCCATTTTTCATAATGCTACTAAAAAATTCACAGTGCTATTCACACAGTTTGTTCTCTCCGTACTGGGGAACAAAGCAGTTATATTAAATAGGAAAATCAACAGAGCAGCTGCTCTTTATCTGACAGATGAGACTCTTGGGAATAACTGCAATAAAGATAAACTTTTGCTGTTCATGCTCCGATAAAAACAACAGAGCCCTAATGAGTAAAACTGTTGTTTCATTGCAGTTAATTGAATTCATGTTTCATGTTTTCTCCCTAAACACCTATCTCCCACTGATCACTTTAATATGCACTCCATTTCCCGTATTTCAGGACGAACAACACACCTAACAAGCACAGAAACAACATCACCAAAAACAAGGGCTTTGTAAAACCGTATGTAAAAGTATGTGCATATACAAATATATATGTATGTCTGTATATTTATATGTATGTCCTTTTACAACAATAGAAAAAGCTCATTCACCATGGCCACAGAGCTGGTGTCCTCCACAAGCTCCTGTTGAAAGTGAACAAGCAACAAGCACGGATTCCTATAACTAATATAAACAGGGAGATGCCAAGCAAGAGACAAGAAAAGAGACAAAAAAAGTCTGGAATTCATTATAGGGCAAAAGGAAATGTGAGATCCTGAATAAACAGAAACCTCAAGAAACTAATGACCTATGTTTAAGCAAGGAGCTATTGACACAGATAGTGGATTCAGTGCAGAGCCTCAAGTGGACGATGTTCCCTGAAGACCTCAGTTAGAGCTAGTGGAGCAGGAGGAGATGCAAATCCAAACAATCCTGGTGATAACTCATTTCTGCCAAAGGCAGGGCCTTGCTGGGGATCTAGACACCGCCCTTTGCTGTCCACTTTCCACTGCTGCCTCTCCACGATTCAGATTTTCTCTTGGGGCCCACTCTGGTAATGTGGCAAAGACTGAAATTTCCACCTGCAGTACCTAACAGCACTCCTAAAACCAGTGTGCAACTTTGTTCTCTGGAATAACCCAGCCACAGCAACTACGAGCCAGTGCAGAGCACCACACTGAAGCCTGTCACGAGAAATGGCCAAAACCACATCTGGCTGGAGTGCCCCAAGCCAAACAGGCAGGAAAGGTAAGTGAGGGTCTCCTACAGACCTGACCTTGCAGCCAGTCATGGGCAGTTTTCATAAAGGACACACGAAAGAGGAATTTACCCCATAATTTAAATGTGGGAATTGGCACTGTGCTATTTCAGGAGATAAGTGAAGAACACTCTTATATAAATACTATTTTAAGCTCAGTCACGAAATATTCAGTACCCCAAAAGAAAGCTTAGCAACAAAATGGGTTATCACTTTACGAAAAGGCTACTTTCCAAGAAAGGTGTTTCAAACTCAAATCACTCACTATTCTGATTGCTTCATTACAGTGAATGACACAAATAACACAACTGTATTATTTCTGCTGCATTTTCAAAACTAACCTATGCCACCTACCCAGAAATACAGTCCTCCTTTTTGGGAACGTAACCTGCAAAACCCCGCCGTGAGGACCAAACGATGCTCCTGGGGGAGAGCAGGAACAGTTGGACAGCAGCAGCTGATGAAGTGGATCCAACCACGGACAGAGCTAGTACAGGGCTCTGCAGCTTGGAAATCAAGTATAGGTCCTATAGTGACTTACTATATGGCTTGCTGTATAGCAGCCAACAGCTGTTGAGGAGCCAGCTTGATGTTTCTTTGGGACAACCATTGTTGCCATTGGAAGAAACCCTAGTAACTCTGGCAGTGATTTTCTACCTCAAAGAATGCTCTAATGTTCAGATCTGGGCTTTGACTGCTTAAGTAGCTAGAAAAAATAACAAGATCATGTTATTTTTCTTCGTCATCTCGATTCTTTGGCCTGTCCACTTCTCAATGATTTAATTTAGTTAAATTCATCTAGTATTTTGCAAATGGGGTATTCTAACACATGATTGTATGAATAGTTGTATTGACAAATCTGCTTCTCTAAAGGCATCCAGACAATAATCGAACAATTAATAAAAATGGAATAGAATTCTTAACTTGTTATAACTTAAAATACCTTTTAGCACCCATATCTAGCCTTAGACCTGGTACAGCTCAACAGATGGCAGGAACAGCTTTCCATACTAACATTTCTTTTTAATTTTCCAACCCAAATTGAATGACTATAGCAGCTGTACTGTTAATTTTAAAGGACTCCATTCCAAATTGTCTAAAGCCCAAGCAACTCTGCAATAATATTAGCTGCACAAATACTATGTATTTAAGACTTTGGTTCAAATCTCTGCTCTAAATTAGGCAAAAAGCGAGACTGAACTCAGTCTTGCCACTTCTCAAGAGAAGCCCATGCTCCAATGTCTACTATATACTTTCCTGCTTTAAGTTGCTCCGGTTCATATAAAACCCTTAAATATCCATTCCGTCTCAGTTCCAACAACTCTGTCTCAAAGTAAGCTCCCAAAGGAAACATCAGAATTTCATTCTGATGTTGAATGAATGAATGAATATGTCTGTTTTATATGAAGTTAAATAGTCTAAACAGAAATGGCTGACAGAACTTGTGGCTGAGGCACGCTATCACTCTATTATCTATTCTATTCCCTGCTCAGGACTGGAATAAACGGGGACTTCTTTCCGGAAAAATGCCTTTTCAGCCTCATACATCTATTCCAAAAGTATGTTCATCTTATCCCTGGCATTTTTCCACCACTTTATTTAGCCAATTCTATTGAAATCTGTGAATAATTTCTACTTAAACAACACTCCAGTACTTTGCAAATAATATCTTCATGGAAAAACATACTATCAGACTAATTAGAAAGTAGAGAATCAAAGCATTAAGCTTTCACGCCTTGTTCCAGCACATGTAGTACAAGGGGTTGCAACTGCCAGAAATGCAGAAGAAACTGGATGCAGAAAGATTTTTTCCAACAAGTATATGGTATAAAAAGCAGAAATAACCTAACCGTTTTAAGCATAGGGGCAATAAGGTTTGTTTCATAAAAACATACATTTAAATTATTTTGTTTCTAAAATACTCACCTGACTGGGACTCAAATTCCTTCGTATCTTCCTCCTTCTCCTCTTCTTTTGATTCATCCAATTCTTTGCTATATTCCACTGGGGACTGGTTCACTTGTTCTTCACTGTGAGCATTCTGCTCATCCACTACTGCTTATTAAAAAAAGAATCAAATATTTTAAAGAAAAATCTACATAAATTGAAAATAAGCTTCTTGTTTCTACAGCTTTCATTTCAAGATTACAAACACTAACAAAGAGTTTCTGTTGACAACTCAGTGAAGAGGAGCCTAGCACCCTTTGTGTGCTGACAAGGATTTACTGCCAGAAATTTTCAATTTGTGCAGGGATGTAGTTATTAAAGAAACACATTTGTGCACATTCACAGGCAGGCACGAGAGTGTGTGTGTACCCATACTGCATACAGTCAGCAGCATCCAAGCAAGCAGTACTTCTTTTCCTTGCATTTTGTAACAAGCATTCAATTTTATCTGCATGAGAATGTAGAAACCAAACTTAATTGAGAACTTATGTTAGTTTAAAAAAAAATCGTTATCATCATTACTCTATCAGTGAGGAACAAGATGTGGCTGACGAGCACCTTTTTCTGCTTGTTCAATGATCTGTCTGACCGCCTTCTTTAAACTGTTTGCCCGTAGCATGAGCTGTTCTCTTGGTTTGAAGAGTTTCTGGGTGGAAGACTTTGCAACACACTCTGCTAATTGCTCTTTGCTTTCAGACAAGGATTCTTCACTGGAAAACTCCTCGCCTTCTTCTTCCACGATGGGAGGAGCGATGCCTGGGAGAATGGGAGCAGCCTGGGCTTCGGAGTGGAGGGCTTGGAGCAATAGGTCTAGCTTCTCATTTAACTCTGTACACTGAGACAGTGCATTGCAAAGGGAGTGGAATAGAACACACATACACACAGACACACACAAAACAAAACAAAAAAAAACAGCAAACATTTTAGGCAAATTTGGGGGAAATTACATGGAGGGTTCTCAAGTCTCCCTGAGGGAGGATTTAAAACTGTCCCGATTTACCACTTTGTAATATTAAGTTATGAGCAGGTCTGTGTGGCTTTTTGCAGACAGACCTTGTGACACCCAACCAGCCTGGAGCAATCACACCCCAAAAGCAATACTCAGACTAAAATAATACACCGCGATAAACCCAGCCTGCCACACAGCGAGGGTGCAGATCAGACCCTGCTCCTTTTTCGGATGGTTTGCAGCACAGTCAGAATCACCACCGATTTGCCTACAGCGTGCATTAAAACAAACTATGGGCACTCAATATCCCCATTTAGAGGACTAACCTATGGGCAAATGGCCAGCTGCACAACTGAGAACTAAGGATATTTTTTTTGGCCACACACCTGTACATTTAAGCAAATGTCAGCTCTCAGAGCAAATAGGGTCAAGCCAGAACCGAACACGGCTGACACCTCTAACCCTGGCTACACAGTTGCTCTTTCCAAGTATGCCGGAAAAGACGAGATTTACTGCGCTTGAGGGAAAAGAAACCGGCAATACTTTCCCTCAAAGTGCAAAAAAAAAAAAAATTCCAAAACGTACACTGAATAGCAAAGAAACACGAATCACAAAAGAATTGCCACCTAGTAGGAACATTTTTTGACCCTGGGATTGTTATAGTGTTTTTTCTTCTTTTTTCTTTTTTCAGTTCATGTAGGTTTTGTGCCTTAAACCAGATCCCTCTGTTTTTTTAACTGATTCTGTAACGTGATCTCTACAATTTGCAGTCTAATCCATTATTTTTAACATTATATTATGATCATTTTCCCAACATATTCTCTGTTCATTATCCCTTGGGTTTCCGGTAGCTAACATAATTCGTTTTAGAGGAAAGTACAACTCCCATTGGAAAATATTTCTGTCTATCCCTATGTATTTTTATCCTGTAGGCTTTATCCGATATGAAGGAAGAAAGAAGAGAAAGCACTACTCAGTATAAACAGAGTTTACACGGAGTTGTTTAAAGTTGTTAAATATATTTTGGAAATAACAGCTCTATCTACTAAGAAGAGAAGCATTTTAAAGTCATAGACCCAAAAATAAACCAAAGTAGGCAACCACGAGCTATCTGAAAATTAAAAACCCAAAAGCTATACACTTAAAAGGATAATTAATCCCCCAAATAATCATAATCTTACTTTAGTGGCCATGGTATCAGCTTCTTCTGCATTTTCCATTGGTTTTTCATAAGTCTTCCCTACTTTGGCAACAAAGTCCTTTACAGTTTCACATAATATTCTTCAGATAAAAACAGAGGGAAGAAATCAAATTAAGTAAAATAGATACATTTGAATATTAAATTTCTGCACTGATTTTATTAAAAATATTAACATGTTTTTAGGGTTTTTACTTAAAGTAGATCCAATACTACCCCAAAATACTAGGGATTAAAAAAAATCCTGAGTTTTGACAACATACTTTACATAAATGTATGTGGATGAGCAACTGATTAAGTTATGTCCATCGATTCACCTGCTCATTACTATATAGCGTTTTTGTTGTAAAGGGAACTCTGTGATTGTGTTTATGAAGTAGATGATACTCTCCGTGGCTTGTAAAATTCAGCAGACAAGCTTTAAATGAAACCATTTTTCTCCTGTTTTACTTAATCCTTCCAATGCTTGCATACCTTCCCATATCAGAATGATAAACTTTATTAACTTCAAATGCAACCTCACATGTAAAGGTGGACCCTACAATCCAGAGAGAGGATCTACAGACTTCAATGGAGCAATTCTTAGGTGAAAGCCTATGTCCACATGGATCCCATTACAGGCAGCCCTGAGGAATCTCTACACAAACTACAGTGGCTGAAATGAATTCTCAGTGTGTAGAAGTCAGAGAAAAATGTGGTGCTTATTGCCTACTCAGCAGAGGAACTCTGTAATAAGGTGTGAACAACTGGTTAGTAGCATTCATCTGGTTTAAACTTATTTTACAGGAACTAAACAGTGAGATTTAGGAAGATACAGACACCATCTAAAATCTGGAGTTAGAGAAATATTCCACAGTTCAGCTTTCAGCATGTAGTATGTGCGTCTTAAAAAATATATTTTATTAATGTAACAGAAAAAGAGATGTAAAGACAGTCACATATATTATTGATTCCATGATCAGTCATAAAAAAAAATGCACAGAGAAAGTATAAGTAGAATACTTCTGACTTTGGCTGAATTTTATGATTTCTAGAGTATCTACCCATCATTTTTAAGTGTTTCAGTTTGAAAAAAAGAAGTCTCTTCTCAAAGACCACAATGTTTTAGTTGATAGACACAGAGCTACTGCAGAACTACACAGCTGGAATGCTCATTTGCACTGGGAAAGAAGTTTTTTCTCTTACTGATATGGTAGGAGCAAAACAGAGCATAAAAATTGTAATAGATCACATTTTCACAGTACTAAATGTACATTTCATATTTAAACCAGATTTTGAGTGATTTAAAATCACATTATATTAATACATTTTTAAAAAATGTTCCCATGCTTGGTATTAAGACATCCACTGCAGTTTTATCATACGATATTTCTACAGAAAAAAAATCCACTCTGTAAGGTACATATGAGGCTATATTAAGTCAAGCCAGCTGGGCCAGTCATAAGAAATTCAAGCTTACAAAGAAGAATATTATGGTCATAAAGAGTGATGTTACACAGGCGGTTTATCCTACACATCGTACGTAACAACCATTAACTCACTTGGCAGACGATATGACAACTGAGTGCTGATCAGAATTGAGGATTTTTGCAAGATGAGTAGCAACTGAATCTTCATAAGCAGATATCTGAAAACACAAAAAACAAGACTTCAATTTCCACATCCTTCAGCTTTTTAGCAGCAAGCAGAGTGTTAAAACACTGCCAGGAAACAGCAGGATTTCCACTGCAGGTCCAGCCCAAAGGCAAACAGCTGGCAACTCAGCTTCTACCTGTATGCTGTGATTTATGCACTGCATTTTTAATACTCAAAACAACAGGGAACCTGAGAACTTCATCCAGCACTGTCTTTCCTCTGGTAGAGGAAACAGTAATTTATTCCTAGACATATCTATGTCTTTTATTTCCAAACAAAGCAAGTTTCTCTCAAAGTCAGATGTCTGAGAGTCAACCAAACTTTGAGGATATGTTCCTGAATTTTCTCCTACACTGTCAAATGATGTCTGCCTCCTCCAAATATTCCCACTGAAAAACGCTGCTAAACTGATACAGACATATCAAAACCAAACTTTATGATGAAACCATGTGGGGATTAGTCTTTACTAGACTTTGGGAGAATCAATGTGTGCATCTTCCTTCTTTTATTGCACAGAAGAATTATAAAAACTATGATACTGAGGAAAAGGTCTGGAATGGATCAGAATCACATTTCCACACACAATATCCTGTCTCAAAATGGGCAGAGATCCAGGTTGCGTTTTTAAAAGAAAATTCTAGAGACCAAACCAAATGTAGCTCCAGTATCCTGAAACTCAAAGAAATAAAAGGAAAAAAGAAGTTTAAAAAAAAGAACTGAAAAAACACTTTTTGAACTGCACTTCAATATATTACCTACAGTCAAGTGAATTTAAAATTAAACTTTGTGGAGGGATAAACCTAATTTCAAAGGCAGAACTACCTAGAACAAAGTGTGGCTTTGTTTTGTTTTGACTTTGTCATTCTGACAAGAGGGAACACTTGAACACAGCAGCGGCCTGGTACAATCAGGGAAGATGAAGTTTTGTTGTGCACTGTGGGCTCCAGAAAGAGTTCTGTGCAAAACGACCACATCAGACTTACAGGAGGGAGGCCCTGGCCTTTTCGTATGTCTGCATCACAGAAACACGGAGGTTGGAAGGGACCTTTGGAGATCCTGTAGTCCAACCCTTCTGAAAAAGCATGGTCCCCTAAGAGCATGTTGTCCAGGCCCATGTCCAGATGGCTTATGAGTATCTCCACGGATGGAGACTCGACAACCTCTCTGCACTACTTCAGTGCTCTGTCACCCTCACAGTAAAGAAGTTTTTCCTTATGTTCAGATGGAACTTCTTGTATTTCAGTTTGTGCCTGTTGCCTCCTGTCCTATCACCAGGCATCACTGAGAAGAGTTTGACTATGCCCTCTTTACATCCTCCCTTCAGATACTTACACACGTTGCTAAGATCCTCATCACTCAGCCTTGTCTTCTCCAGGCTGAAGAATCCCACCTATCTCAGCCTTTCCTTACAGGGAAGATGCTCCAGTCCCTTCACCATCTCAATAACCCTTTGTTGGACTCATTCTAGTAGCTCCATGTCTCTCTTGTATTAGGGAGCCCAACATTGGACACAGCCACTCCAGATGTGGCCTCACCAGCGCTGAGTAGAGGCCAGGGATCACCTCTTTAACGTAAGCAAAGTTCTTCCCACTGTATCCCAGGACACTACTGGCCTTCCTTGCTAGAAGGGCCATGGTCACCTTGTTGTCCACCAGGACTCCAGCAGGTCAGCCTTGAGCCTGTCCTGGTGCTGGGGGTTAATACCTCCCTAAATGCAGGACCCTGCACTGGCCTTTGCTGAACTTCATAGGACTCGCTAGTAACTGCTTCTCAAGTACTTTTAAGCTATCGTTGATATGAAATGACTTTTTCGGGAATAAACTACCTTGTTATTTTGAATCAAACCTTTTATACCAATTAATTTGCCTTTTACTCTTCCTCAATATCGAATCATCAAAAGATAGCATAATTCTAGTTTGCAAGATATACTCAAATATTCTTTCAGGCCACCTACGATTCTCAGTTCACCAAAAGAACAAAAAGAGCATTAGGCAGTGAAACCCTACCTAATATAAGTCATTTTTACAAGTTCTTAACAACTTCTCTGTCTCTTTCGTTCTTTCATTGAGGGAACCCAAAGCTTGCCTTCAAAAAAAGTTTTTAAATATTCATTCCAAATTCAAAATGAGTAATAGACATTTTGCTTTTTCAACGTACACTTGCAGAAAAATATTTTTCTGTGTTGCTGGAGACTACTCAGCTTCATTCATTTTTGGCAAATAATACTGAATTGGAAGACCTAACTATTTGATATACATGGCACGAGCAGAAGTTGACTAAATTCAACTGGCAAATCACAAAACACCTGTTTTCTATTTTTCACACATGCTTTAATTATATTTTAAATATTGTAATTGCAGCAGCTCAAAGTTAATTCTATGCAACAAAAGCTTCACCTGGCATTCCTCTGACTCTTCTTCTGCAGTGACTGGAAGAATAGAAGGCTTCACTGGTAATTTCAGTTCATATGACATTATACTCCACCTAAAAGAAACATAACATAGCTTTTAAGTCCCCGGATCATTATAATGTTTTCCTTTCTCCAGAATTATCAACCAAAGAATATTCACTGTCACATTATAGAATATCTTGTTTAAAAGCAAAGAAGGAGTTTAAGTTTTGATTGTAAGTTAACTGAACAAAGATGAAATACATGAGTTTAAAGATATTAATTTGTTCTTTCTCTTTTTTTTTTTTTTTTTTTTTTTTTTTGTTAATTTGTTCTTCTCTCAATTTTTTTTTGTAGGCAGTTCACCAGCAAATCCAAAGATGTTCAATGCAGGTAACAAAAACTTTTCCACCAAAATGTTCATGATATAAGTAAATCACATCATGCAAAATAACTGCAGAAGTAAAATGAAAACAGATTATTAGGGAGCAGGGAGCCCTGAGAACAAAGCAAGCACTGAAGTATCGTCACTCGCATATATACTTCTTTTTCCCTGGAAAAGTATAATACTCCTGAGCTTAGATTGTATGAAATTGCTAATATCATCATCCTTCAAAGTCTGCTGAAAAGAACAAGTAATCACTGCAGATGGCCTTGGGAGCAAATCTTCAGAAATTAGAGTGAAGAATGACACTGAGCTCTTTTCAATACAACAAAAGATAAACATGATTCAATCTATGAATATTTCAGGATGCCCAGGCCAGCAATTATATCTAGGGATCAGCACCAAGCTTTTTTTGCACATTTAAAGCTAAAAAAGAAATTTCTTCACTATTTTGCAAAAAAACACCCTAAAATAAAATAGTCTTTCATTAGATTCAAAGGTTTTTAGCTTTTATATAAGCGTATGTGTTTGTAACTACAGAAAGAACAGAACCGCTCAAGACAGAAAACATAACATCGAGTAAGAAATATCAGCACACACATACATCCTCCTTCCAAAAAACAGCAGAACAGCTTCATTAGAATGACAAGAACACCATTTTCTCTGATTTTTTTCTTTAAAAAAACCCAAGATTCTTCCCCCCCTTTTTTTTTTGGTGCTGAAAACACATCTGTCCTGCAAATATCATTCAAAACAAGGCAGTAGGATGACATTTGGTTTTGACTAAGAAAATATCTCAAACTGAGAAGCTCAACTGATCCTGGGTTTATTTTACATAAAGTATGTTCAGATAGTAGCACTGGATCAAGCCAAAGATCCACCTAGCCCAGCATGTCATCCACAGCAGCTGATGCCTAAAGAAAATACAAAAAGGGTAAAGCACTTGAAGAGGTTTCTTCCTACATCCAAGGACACAAAGCTCAATTATTTCTTAAATAAAAATGCTAACTCTAATAGCCCACACAGTCCACAAGGAATTTCCATCTGTCCAGCTGAACAAAATGGTTTTGAATTCACACCATTTCTTAATGCTTACAACTTCTTGTGATGGGCACTTTTGTAGCTTCATCAGTCACATAAAAAACTACTGACTTTGCTCACTTTTGGTGAACACTTGCTGGGTTCACCTGATGTTCTCCCCTCTGAGACTGCACTTGAGGCAGGACCCTGAAGAGCTGTCCCTGGTTTGCCACCTTCACTTCACAGATGGTTACAGTCTGTACCCCATACCATTTTAACCTCTTGTAAAAAACAAAACCACTCAATATTTCTGCGATAGATTTAGGCCATCAATAACCCAAACGTAAAATTTCAGTCTTGGGATAAATACACACATCTACATTTACCTGTCTAACATTTTTGTGCTGGCTCGTTCTAATTTTTCCAAGATCTGAGGAAGTTGTGTGTCGTCATCACAGGATCCTCCCCAACCAAGGACACGAGCAAGATCATTCCCAGTACCAAGGGGTAACACTCCTAATTGACACTGAAAAACAGCATAAGAGGAAATCTATTACTGAAAATTAGAAAGAAAATGTATAAACTATTACAAATTATTATCATTTCAAGCAAGAAATGTTGGCTTTATAGCTGATGTCTAAAGGTTGTAGATCAAGTTGCATAGTCCCAATAGAATCTATCACATTTACTGTCAAACGAAAATTTAAATTCAAGTAAGTGTTGAGTTTGGCTCTACTTCTACCAGTAGATATATGACAAAGAACCAAGTCAAAGAAAGCCAGCGTACACACTTGCCTGTTTGTGCAAGCTGAGTTTATCGATTTCGGACAGCACCCAACCAACACTTCCATCTCCGCCACACACAAGAATCCGGAAGTTGTCAAACTTCTGAAATAAGCGTAAACTGGAGAGAAAATATGACCAGTTAGTGCCTAAGCTCTCCAGCAAACACTACATGAAATATGGTATACAATACCTTTCATGATGGTTCATGATGGCTCTGAAGCATGTGGGTACAACTTAATAAGAAAATAAACCTATATCTGCATCGTACCTATTGCTGCACATTCCACTTACACTGACATTTCTGATAAATAACATGCAGGGATTTTTTTTCCCCTGATATATCACATATTGTTTTCAGGATTTTATTATTATTGTTATTTAAAATATGTATTTTTCTAAGCTATGAAGTCTCAACTGCTCTATGCTTCTTACTGAAGTCGGAAGCATAAGGTACCACTGTGATCACTAGGACAAGGTTAAGACATGACAACAAGATGTGCTCCACAGTGTGGGTGGCAGCGTAGCCTTCTGCGACTTGTGAAATGCATGGACAGCTGCAGGCAACAATTACGTATCAAGTGATTACAACAACATAAAACACATAATGCTCTGTTTCATATGAGATCCTTAAGGAGTATCCTGTTCTCACTTCCAATGGCTCCTCCTTCTCTAAGTATTAACAGCTACAACACCACAGCAGCAGAGAAAGCAGGATGAGAGAGACAAAACAGAGAGTTGAGACAAAGAGGAAAGAGGAATGAAATGTGAAGAAACAGGCAAGATAGATACAGAAAAAACAACATGGAAATAAACATGTAGAGAATGTTAATTCTTAAAATTGTAAAAATAGATTTTTTTTTAATTATAAAAACAGATATATTTATTTTAGTGCATGTTATTTTCCAGAATATGTATCATCTCAGGACTAATTCTAAAAGCATTATATTAATACCACAAACATTTGAAGCATTTTTCTTTTTCTAAAGAAAATAATGGCACTTATATATGATAGGCAGATACCTATTCAGAACACCTGAGGCAGGCAGAGAAGGAAAAAATGTTGATTCCACATCAATTTCTGCTCCTCTGAGTAAAGGGAGAAGATTCCCTTTAGTAATACACTCCCTCACGGAATGTGACTGTGCTTTTCTGATCTAGAAAGAAGACATCCGCGCTACCTGATAGAACAACTAGTAAGGACCTCTCTTTGGAAAACACTGAGAAAAAATAGACAAAAGCAACCACGAAGACGTACAGTTATTGCACAGAAACCACAGTGAACCTCCTGAACTACGCTGCTGTTTGAGACTCTATATAAAGCAAAAAAATCTGCAAGCAGGAAGACACATTCTTCTTCTCTCAAAAATTATCTCTCTTCCTTGTATATATTTTATTGTTAGAATTGCATGTACCAAATGTTAGCTGGAAGGGACTTAGACTAAAGTAGGATTTAAACCAGAGTTATACGGAAAAGAAAAGCTACAACTTAAGTAGCTAATATATCTATAATGCAGCACTAATTATAAAATTCAACAGCTGTATTTTTCACTTTTTCCACTGTATTTTTACGATTTGTCCACTATTTGAAGTTAGGTGTTCTGCATTTGTGTCGTCTATATTTTTATCATGCAAGCATCGTTCTGCGTCTTTAAGAACACAAGAATTAGTATTTCCATTTGCTGTCACTGATATTAATAGGCCATTTAACTAATGACTACAGATGAGAGGAACCAAATTAAGAGAACCCAAATAGAAAAATATGCACCAATTATTCTTTATGAATCCACAGGATGCTTGTGTAGAGGCAATTGCTATGCAGATTCCACCCCTCTCTCTCCAACAGGCAACCTCGCGACTTTGGAGAGTGCCTGACGGCTTTAACGATGGATTTGCTCCAGATCCTGTGGGATGCTCATCTTCATAGCGCTTTGCCTATGTCACCTAAAAAAGACTTCGACTGCAGGTCTCCAGTGACTGCGCACTAGCCAGCTGCTGGTTGTGGCATCCTCAACTGACACTTGTGTTTGGAAATAAAAAAGTTACTTTTTTATTAATAGATATTGAGACTAACAGGTTTTTCTTTAGCTAGTTATTCATGATGAAGTCACAGGAATCACTACACATCTGAGATGACAGAAAAAAAATCCAGACAACTGTGCATAAAGGCCCTGCTTATGGAAGGTATTTAAACACATTCAATCATTTTGAAGCCTTCCAGTTAATATAATTTAAAGTTAGTTAATTAGCCACACAAAAAAAAAGGACTGAAAAAATTGGACTGCTGAGATTTTTGGTTTTGAATCTTCAAATGAATATTCCTAAAAAGAAAACATTGTCTCACCATCACTTTGCCCACCAGAGTTCATATTAAATTCCGTTAGCTATTGCAGATTTTAAATACAAGGTCACATGCTAAATACTGGTGATGGAATTATAAAAAAAGGAGACAGCACAATACTATATTTTGCACTAAATTCCCTTGTAGAAAGGATTGCTCAAGATTTCCAAAGTCATTACCCTAAGTGAGGTCCTCCATTCATTAAATCGAACACCTGAGCTGGATTTAACGACTGTTTGAATCGACGAAGAAACTTTACTCCCTGATTGTCTCCACTCTTTGAGTTAACAAAAACTAAAAGAGGGCTGGCACAGGATGGCGGGCATGTGGCTTTCCAGAAACCTGTGAACATAGTTAGAAAGAATGAAATAAATAAGGCTTTCTAATATGAACAACACAAAAAGAAATCATGAGAAAGAGGAGGAAAAGAATGAAGGACAAAAGGAGTACATCTTATCATGCATAATGTAAATGCTAAACTCAGTATTAGTCCTACTAAGGAAAAAACATCATTGCTCAATATTCACCCATTCATTTTTTTTTTTCTTTAGGCATTTCCGACGCCTAGATTTAGTAAAATCCTGAAGACAATAGCTTTATTGTTTTCTTCACGGTGAAAAAGATAACTTTCTAGAATACTTTTCAAATCTCTCTTGACAGATTATAACATAATGTTTTACATAGTTACAAGTTTTCGTATTTTATTTCATTTCTTTTTAATCTGGCCTGGTTGAACTAGATCATCCAAGTCTGTATGAGCTTTCTAAGAATACTCATAAATTTTAGAAGTTACTGGATTCAACTGTTCCGAGCTGAGACTTTGCATGAGAACTTTTATTTCAGACTGAAATTATACTATTAATTATAATGGAATTACTGATCACCAGACCTTTGGTTGTGATTAAAGATTAATTTAAAGTCAATGCAGGTCTCTCAGCTGATTACAGCAGGCTTTCAGTAAGGCCCTTCATAAGGAGTACTAAGGGACACCATTCTCACTAACATTACTACTCTGTGAAAGATGTGGATTTTCAGCACCGTTTCAAAATCAGACATCATGGGTATAGGTTTTGACATTTCAGACAATATTAACTATATCTTGCCTAAAACAAATAACAAAGCAAGAACTTCTATTAAATTAAAAAGATAAGATTACAAACCTAGGAATGCTAATATAGTTGCACATTATCATAATGCATAATTTAAAATGAGGTTTGGTTATTTATTTACTTAACTGCCAAGAAATATAAATGCACATATGGAACAATCAGCATGAATAATAAATAGCAGCAGTATGACGCTCTGGTCTGAGACATTAAATAAGAAGTGAACATAAAAGAGTGAATATGTACAGTATAAACAATCACTTCTAGTAATTTCACAGGATTAAAGTCACTGCATTGTGCTAAAGTTGTTGGTCTACATTTGCCACCATCATAAACTAAAAATTAAAGCAATCAGATTTCATGACACCCCTTATTAACTCCATGACCTCACATACAGACTCCCACTGCTCCTACAACTCATCTCTATTCTGAGCCACCAACGAGCACTTCTGAGTTTTGAACATCTGCTAGATTTTCTATGTCACAGATTCTTACATTGCTTATATTCATATTTAGAGAGAGTGTGGGAGTGCTCCATCTTTTCAGCCTGTTAAAGTAGCTACTGGGCCACAGGGGAAAGTTATCCAGATTTTTAGAACTTATCCTATGTGTGACCTATACCAGGGAGGCATCAGGCCACTTCATCCCGAAGACTCTGGTCAATCAATCAGTGGAAAAGTTTCCAATAGCCATTAATGAAAACAGAGAAGAATTTCAAGTGAGAGAACTTTCAAAAATGTTTTTAAAATCACAGTAGATGATAAATATTCTTCTAAAAGAGATACATGGAAAATTCTACCATTTCTAACTTGAACCAGTCTTCTAACTTGAAGACTACATCCACCTGTTCAGTAGAGGAATTTTAGCCCTGTTTAGTTATATTTTAAATCTCACTAACCACAACAACTCCAGAGCTACCACTGAACACACCACAGTACTACGTACCATCAGAGTCTATACTGTTTAATGCTGTTGGAGGTATGATGGATACCTTACATTGGCCAAGTGGGCATTTACGAGGATAGAGATCTTTACAGGCAGTGTGAACCTACAAAAGAAAAAGAAAATTATTTTCCTAGTCTAAGATGTAATTTTTAGGAAAATGTATAAGCCATATAGTATCTAGGTAACAAAAATGAATTAATGTATTTAATATAATCGATATATTTAAGTGTAGAGGGAAGAAGAGTGGAACTGTACAAAAATTTGAGCATTAATCACCAAAGCCTCGCGTTCAACAAATGCTAAGTTTGGAACACTTCATCTTCAGATACCCCCTATGACAGGTATGAACTATCCTTATGACCAAGTAAAGCACTTAGCTCCATCCAGTAGCAAAGGAGGACCAAATTCCCAGCAGCCCTTCTGGGGAGAGCAGGCACACACAGCGTAATAGCTCCGACCTTGCCCAGTGCATTTGGATATTCTGGAGAACACACGTGCACCAAAGCTAGCACATCTCCCAAGTCAGAGAACCAGGAAAGGCAGGACCTGTGCTCTACAAACCACATATTATACAGGCTTCTTCCAACAAGCTCATACAGCAACTGCTGGAGCTCACCTAAGTTTTAAGCCACCTCTGGATGTACCAAACATTTTCCAGGGCCTGGACACAGAGCCTCAGACATCTACATGTCACAGTGAAGCGCAGAGAGATTCAGTTAGTAAAAAACTATATAAAACACCCTGAAATACTTTAAAAATCTGCTGAATTCTCACTTCATAAGAAGTAATCAAGTGACCAGCAAAGAGAAAACTGTATTTTAAGGGAAACCACACTAGACTGTTAGAGAATTTCCATTAGCAATATACAGTAGATTGAAGAAGAGCAGTTTCACAGCCCACGGCAATATTTTTAAAGATGAATGCAAATCATTAGTAATAAAAAAGACAAGTAGATTACACATAAACACACCTGCAGAGCAGGCTTCTGAACCTTAAGTTATCTTGAAACCCTAATTCTTTAAAGTCTTTTCCTCAAAAAAGGCTTCAATCTGGACCAAGTATGAACTGCAGAGCTGAGAAAAAGCCTATAAAGTCAGTCATAGAATCATAGAATGCTTAAGGTTGGAAGGGACCTCTAGAGGTCATCTAGTCCAACCCCCCTGCACACGCAGGGTCACCTAGAGCACGTGGCACAGGGGGGCATCCAAACTGGTTTTGAAGATCTCCAGAGAAGGAGACTCCACAACCTCTCTGGGCAGCCTGTTCCAGTGCTCTGTCACCCTGCCTGTCAAGAAATTTTTCCGTAACTTCTTGTGGAGCTTTTGGTGCTTCAGTTTGTGGCCGTTTCCTCTTGTTCTCTTATCCGCAAAAGACACTAATGTATCCAACAGGTTTTGAACTAGGGCCTTAATCTCTCTCTCTCTTGTAGCATTGGGAGACAGCCAGAGAAAATGCATCAGATATTAAGGTAATTGAACAAAAGTTGCATCCATGGACAAAAATTAACTGAGGCGAGTAGGGCAGTCATAAGAAACGATTAATGTCAGAGAAACAAGAGTTTGTACAAGCTGCCCGTTCCTATTCCAATCCAAAGAACGCTTATGCGATGACAAAGTAAAAATAACGGCAAACCCATTATTTGCCTCCTGGCAAAGTCGTAGCTGTTTGGATGTGGCCCACTGCACCTACCATAGCTTTACACCAAAGGCACTTCCAATCTTGCAGGCGCAAAACGCTGCCGCAGGTCTTGTCGCAGACTGCGCATTTGGCACTGACCGGCAGATTGCCCTCCAGCCACTGGTGAGGCATAGCTATCTGTGAAAAGGGAGTTACAAAGTCACAAACCACCTTGAAAGGGAGACTGAAGGTGCTTGTTTCGCAGGAGCCCTTCTTCCCTTTTAGCAGACTAGGATTTTGGACACGGATTTTCCCAAGGCAACTGCTATTCATCTGGCCTGTTGGGCTGATTCATGTGCTAGGCAGAAATAGGCCCACTGAAGAGGCAATATACATCTTGTTCAAGTGATCTTGATACAATGGTAGTAACTAACCCAAAAGAACATGTCAGTGAAATCTGGAGTATCCGTAGCACAGACACAAACCTCGCAAATAAGGACCCATTCACTTAATGTTGCACATGTGTCCCAAGTTAAATAAAAGCACTATAACTCAGGAGACCTCAGGGGCTTTAGGCACCCCTCTCAGTCACCGTGAATGTCAAACCACAGCTCTATAAAGCAGGCTCTAAACGCAGCACAAAACTTAACACACTTTTTGTCCAAATAGTAAGATATGCAACTCTAGGTAACGATGAAATTACATTGACATTTGTGCAATTTAGGACTCAGCGTCTAAGGAAAGGTTTTGTGCTAGTGGCATGTGCATGGTTGTGTTTGCAAAAATAACCCATCTATCAGAATAAACCTCTGAAAAGCTGTATTTCTTCTTCTAATTTTAAAATTCTTGCTTTCATCAGTAAAAAACCTTCCATGCGCCAGTGAATTCCACACAGGTCTCCTGGGGAGTAAGCATCAGTAAGAAGGACACAAAACAGATTGCCAAAATAGCGTAACTAGAGTATAAAATACCACCTTTGCTCTGGAGCAGTAGGAACTTCTCTGAGCAATTTTCCAGCCTCAGAATTTCTCTGCATGTGGTCTTTAAAATCTTTTAACACAGCAACAATCCTGCGCCCACAGATATCAAACTGCTCTCATAACAGAGGAATATAACTTCTGTTCTAAAGCTTTGAAAAGTGGTCAGGAATACAGTCACCCACCATTAGTTTTAATGGATCTAATGACCACATTTCTACATTAAGCGGTTTTTCCCCTACTAGGAAGAAACAGCTGTTGGAAAGTACTGTAAATATGAATAATACTTACACCATCTTCATCTTCAATGATATCTTTTCCAATTGAGGCTAATGTAGTCCACTTGCAGTTATTTGTTGCTCTGACAGCACATCTTTTATGTGCTTTAAACTTGCACACTGTAAGGCACACATAAATACACAGTATGTTATTTGTTTTATTTCTATGACGTTTCTTAAAAAATTCAAATGCAGCTATTTCATGAAACAGTCAAGTACGGGTTCACTTTGTGTTGCACACATGACAAAAACCAACAAAAAGAAAAATCTGAGTTTATATTCAATCCAGCTTTAACTCCCTAAACTGGGCTTAGGGTTATCAGAAACTATATGCAGACTTAATATTTTTTCACCTATCCTTTGGCAGAGTTCAACACGACAGACATTGGAGACTGGATTATCTCTGTCACCTTAGAGCTGACTTAAGAGTATCAGCCTAAGGGGCTCTGAGAGAAGAACGATTAGAAAATTCAGCAGCTGAGGAAAACCCTGTTTTGCTTGCTTTGGTGTGGGCCACGTTCACACTTTTCCCATTTTTCAGGCGTGATGCAAGGAGCACCTTTAAATAAGCTTCCTCGTGTGACAGAGCGGAGCTGGTCAGTTTGCATCCACAGGAGGCTGTGGGAGGTTGTTTCAGAGAAGAACTATTGTTCTTCAGGAGCTAAGCTTCCTTCCTAGGCTAAGGAATCCCTTTTGGGCCCACTGCAGCCTGTTTTCCTAGAAGCATCGAAAATGAAAGATTAGGAGGTGGTATGTGTATTTGGGAGACTGCTGGTTACAGTATTTTCCAAGAGATTCCATGAAGTGGGGAAGGGCCCCAATATTTACTGGACTGTTTATACAGAAACACACTAATCGTAATATTTAGTACAGACATCTAGCACAGGCAGACATTTGGACAGTCTAATAACTTTATTTTTGTTCAGCTTAATTCCTAGGACTAGTTAATGGCACCATATTATACCAGAAAGACTGGTGCATACAACCGTGAGCATTTACGCTACTGGAAGTGTATGAGATCACTCTATTTAAAGTGCATTATATAAATTATTTTGGCATAGAGCATTAAAGGTTTACAAGAACTATCCAGCTGACCAAAAGCAGAAGTCTTTTTTCAAACAAATATTTGACAGGAAGCGATCAAAAGCTTTGGCCCATCGCTTGTTCACCATTAAAAACATTAAGCCATGGTACAAAAGGTCTTGTGAATCATAAATTTCTCATTTTAATTCCACTGATCCACTGCCAGATCAATTTTAAAAAGCGCATGAAGACTAAGCAAGCAACATCTGAGCCTGAAAGCAATCAGTTGTCCCTGCACTGGGAAATGTGTGAAAGTAGATGCTTAGCTCAAAGAGAAGCACATAGAAAATTGCTGCACGGAAATTTCATTTCTGTCATTTTAAAAAGCTGCATTCATAGACTCCAAGTGTGCAAATATCCCGTATTCCTCTGCTAACAGGACAGGCTCATATTTTCAGAACAGCCCAGCACCGCGTTTTTTGTGCGCTTGCCAATACAAACTGGTTCTGGAAGCCCTCGGCTCCCGCCGCAGCGCAGAGGCAGAGGCCGCGTCTCGAAGCGCGTTGGCCTTGAGCAGTTTGGCCACGTGAACATTTTGGAGCAGAGACACCGCACGTTCAGCCATGTCATGCCCAGAAACGGCACATTTGTCCTTGCTGTGCAGATCAAGCTGTCCCAAATGGGCAGTGAGGGAGAGGGCAGAAAATCTCAAGTGACTAAGAGAGTGGGTAACACACAGGCATAGGAAAGGAAGGGAAATTTCAAATCCTATCAGGCTACTATTGAATTAGATCTCAGAGCTTTGGATTGAATCTCTGCTGTCCCAGTAAGGCAAGGCTACAACTCCCAGGTCCAAACCAAGGCTGTGTAGAGCTTCAGCACATCACTGATAACATCCTGACAAGCAAGAGACAATATCTGCTCTGCAGGTACAGTGTAACCTACCCAATCTCAGTACAGACTTTCTGTAGCTGATCCCCTGCAACCCAAATGCCATCAAGGAATTATTCATGTTCTTTCAAGCCTTAAACATTGTCAGAAACAAGGCTGGTAAGAAACGGATGGGACTTTAAAGCTTTTATAATAAGGTCTCTCCAAGTTGCAAAATACATAGCGATATGGAAGACAGAGGTATAAAAAAGGATGTTTTAACCAACTGTCAACCTTAGTTTCTATTGCCGTCCAACTTCTTTCATCTCAAATGGTATTATATGCCATTCCTGAATGAGTGTGATATTAGAAATCTTTTGGAAACATGCAGCCATATTGCTAAATATCAATCGCCACTACTTCCCCGATGAAAGTTAAGACATGATGAAAGAAACAAACAAAAAATGTCAGTTCCAAACTAGGCTCTTCACAGAGCAATTTTCAGAAGTTTAATTTCCTGTGTAAATAGTTCTAACTAGCACATGAAACAAGTCTCTCTGAAAGCCAATCAAGCAAACCATTTAATTAGCAAACAGTTGTCACAGTTGCACCAACATCTGTTGCCAGACACAGTGATTAAATCTACAGCCATTATTATCTATAATGAAGTAAAGTCAATATTACCCAGCATTGTCATAGGACCTCATAAGCTGAAAATACACATCTTTCTTTGTTATAAAATACTTCTTCCTAGAAGGCTGCTCATTCCATACACTCATCAATTAACTCAGCTGCGCTGGGAAAAAATAAAAGAGAGTGTCCTGCCAAAATTCTCACTCTTCCAACAATCTTCTGATGAGTTTTCTGGATTCTTCAAATTGCTGCTGTCTCAGACTGTTCTTTTCCAGCCTCAAAGTTGTGAAACTGATCTAAAGATCTTGTATCTACAGTTTAATGTGTGGAGATGGGAGGATTGATGTTGGGGATTTAGGATGAAATCTGCTGTTTTTGGTTCCAAGAATATTCCCATAGGAAGGGTTCACAAGACACAGGGAAAATGGGGTGACAGCCTGCCATGAAAACAGCAATCTTAACTTCACTCCAATTTTAAGCCTATGCTAGTGATGCTACAGAAGATAAAATCCTGTAGTTTCTTGTTACATTTTTACTATTTTCTTGAAAATAAATAGCTGTGCAAGCTAATTTAATATTACACGTAATATGTTATAAGAACACTTACATTACAAAGTCAGGCTGCAAAGCCCAGGTTACTTGTGCAGCCCTAGTACAGCTGCTTCCTCAGGCAGGGGTGAAGATCAGGCGCTTTTTCAAAAGCAAGACCCTGATCCACACATGGGACCGGTGGTTCCTGATGAGTATGAAGATGTGCAGTACTGTGACACAAACCACTTTCCAGTGGGTATTTGCCTTAC
>NW_010586801.1:0-12794 GCF_000705375.1 Tinamus guttatus
TCTTCCACAAACACTTCTTCCACACTTCTTCAAATCTGGGTCTATAGGATAGTCCTACACTATTTCACTGTAATATCTTCTTCGAGATCTGAAAGCAGTTTTTTATTAAAAGATATATCCTCAGAGGAATAGATTTATTTGGCCTTTGCAAATCATGGAAGAGCTTGTGTGGGCACAAATAAGTGTTTCACTGGACCCTGAAGATTAAAATGAAGAAAGTAAACATTCAAATCCTGTTGCTTTCTATTTGACTGACAAGTCTTGACAGAATTTACGATCATCTCTGTTATATGTTTAAAACCTTGTTATAGGCTAATGATGCTTGGTACCCCAAATGACATAGACTTTTATTCTTTTGAAAATTAAGAAATAAAGAACAAAATGTAGCTGTAGTAAGATGAATGATAAAAAGTGATTTTATAAAGTAACATATTCGAATGTTGAAATGAACAAACTCAAGAACCAAGTTGATTTTTTTCTTAATGTTTTCTTGTCAATTAAATATGAAGTAGAACTATACAAATTCTCACTTCAGTAATCTGCAAAGTAGCAGTTCTTTCCAAGGAACTTTGAAAACTTAGGGTATTACAACTTAGGGCTGTGATAAATGGTGCCGTGTCTAGTTGAAGGACTGTGGCCAGTGGCCTGTGGCCAGCTTGAAATAAACTTCAAACCATTTGAATATCACCTAATATGAAAGTAGATGAAATATAATACTTTTACCTCTAAAAAGTTCTTATGAATATTTTCTTTGCCTATGTTTCTGTGGAATTGCAGTAGCATCTCTCAGTTATGGGTGGTAGTGGTGGTTAATCAGAACTGTTCATTAGAATTTTTACAGGAATCCATTTATTTCATTTGTTTTTATCGACAAAAGATATTTAAGCTTTAAAAAATACTGTAAGGAATTTAAAAGAAAATCCAAGTCATACAAATAAACAGAACCAAAGAATAGTTTTGATTTCAAAACTGTGAGTATGCAAAGCACAAATGTAATTTTAAGAGTAATATTCAGTCAGGTATTTGAAACCACACATGCAAATCGTATGTCCAAGTACAAATAATCAAAACAGCTCTGATTTTGTATATCAAACACACAGCATATCTTAGGAATCATTTACAAGATAATGATTATTTACAGAAATTTCCCTATGAATAACTTAAGGGAGCGGATACTTGAATTATAAGCTATTTTTGTAAATGATTCACCTGAAATGAGACAAAACTCTTTGAACGTGGTTAAAAAATATTTCTCTGCTTTCAATGAATGCAAAGCAATAAATTATTTCGCCCTGCTTTACATCAAAATATTAAAATCAGTTTTGCTACATAATCTTAAATAATCTGAAACTTGTCCGAAAGCCTGCGTAGGCTTATGAACTCTAAAGATCTTTTAAATAAAACTGGCTCAATTCCAAATTGACAACCGCACACACCTCTAGGTTTCTTGTTATTTTAGTTTACACAGCAATGGCATTTGTCTTTTCTCAAACGCAGTATGTTATATCATACCCTTGAATCTACCCCATTTAGAAGAAGCAGGGGAAATTTTCAATGTCTCCTCTGCAGAAGACTCCTCACCCCTTTTGAAATAAAGGGAGATAAAGGGGAAATTTAATGTTACTAAACATCCATTTTCAGGGTGATTAGTAATAGGGAATTATTTCATCTGCCTGGTCTGTGAGAGAATTGCTTGAGAAAGGGGAACTTAGCGAAAAACTAGGGCCTAACAGAAGTTATGGCATTACAGAGGCTTGCTTGAGGTGAGAGACAGTTACCACTTCCAGGATGGTTGGTATGTGCGGAATCTACTTCTCCACGATTCCCTTGGCAACACAATCTGCCCTCCTAGCACATACTAATAAGAGTAAACGAAGAGTGGAGCAGAACAGAGACACCATGGCCAAACTTTGTTGGCTTAACTGAGGAGGGGCTAATCTGATGGTGCCCTGCAGATGAATGTGAGTGAATGGAGGGTGGAGCGGAGTGAAGACACCGCAGCCAAACTCTGTTGTATTCCCTGCAGAGGTGGCAACCTGGTCGTACCATGCAGCTGATAAGCCACATAGTGTGATGTCTGGTGTTGGGCCAACAATGGTGGCAGATCAGTCCCTTTGGATATGCTTTGCTCAAACTTCTCCTCCTTCTAATCTCATTATAAAATCCCATCTCACTGAGCATGCTCTCTAGACTTTCAATTAACTCAGGAGACTTTTTTAAGTTAACGAATAACAAAAGTATGATTAGAGTCACTCAAGCTCCACCTAAATGTAAAAGAAAAAAATATATAAAAGGTGACCTAAGGAGGGATATGGTAGGAAGGAAGAATGGGGTAAGAACTAGGAAGGAAGAATGGGACAGTAAGAACGGAGGAAGAGGAACTAAGGAAGAAGGAAGAGGAGAGAGGGAAGATTCCATCGTAACTTCTGGATCAGTCGACAGGCTGAACCCCTTTCCTCCCCTCGGGTCAGGACACTGCCTGAGGAGACTCCTCCAGATTGAGAGCCCTCTCCCATCTTCTGGGTGAGTGATGATTGCGCATTTGTACACTAGGCACCTGCTAAGGACCCCACACTGTAGTAGAGAATTTCCTGTACTGACATCCAAAACCTGTTTTCCTAATGTTGCATTTGAATAAATTGTGCTATTCGTGAACCCGACCACTTGTCTTGAAGGCAATCGGAGCTATGATCAGCAGACTGTCGGTGAATCTGATACTGCCAAAAATAATGTCTACAGCATCTTAGTTTCGAACATCAATTTCAAAAGATGCCTTTTAATGTTCCCATTCATCCTTTCCACTCTACCAGAGCTCTGGGGATGCCAAGGGGTATGCAAGTCCCATTGGATCCCCAGGGCAGTCATGACACCTTGAAGGACCTTTCCTGTAAAATGAGTGCCTCTGAATCTATTGCCTCTACCAACTCATATCTTGCAATTATTTGTTCTAAGAACACCTTAATTACAGATCCGGTTGCTGCTGAGGCAGTTGGAAATGCCTCAAGCCATCCCGTCAGCTGACATACTATTACCAGAAGATGCTTAAGCCTTCCTATACGGGGCAGCTCAGTAAAGTCTACTTGGCATCGTTGGAATGGGCACGCAGCCCAGGGTCATCCTCCCCTTGCAACTTCTCTTGCGGCTCAGCTGTTTGCCCCACAGCCCTCAGTAGCCCGTTCTCACCAGAACAAAAAGACCAAGGGCAGCGTAGGTTTTGAGGAAGGCCCCGCTAGTCCTCCAGAGCCCCAGTGGCCTCCTCCTTTCTTCTGCCCCACTACTTTTTATTATCTCTAATTCTCCTGGCAGAAAAGACATCTTTTCTGGCAATGACTGCACTACTGGGAGGAGAGGGAGGATCTTAGAGCCTACCACCTCCTCCACGTATCCTGTCCGATTTCCCCTGATATGAATTATTGAGACCTTCTTCGGGAAGTTCACCACCTCCAGCAGGCGGGCAATCAGATCCTTATGTTACAATGCCTTTCCTCAGCAAGCTGATAAACCTCTTTCTTCCCATAGCTTTCCAAACATATGTACCACCCCATATGCATATTTAGAATCTGTAAAGTTATTCACTACCTTGCCTTGGTATAATTCACCGGCTTTTATTAGAGAATACAATTCTGCGGTTTGGGCTGACCAGGTAGACGGCAGCTTTCCTCCCTCCAGCAGCTCCCTTTCCTTAATGATAGCATATCCTGTGGCGCATTTCCCCTTTATTAATTTTGAAGATCCATCAATGAACGCATTGTCCCCATCTGACCAAACGGTTCCTCTCAAATCTTCCCTAGCCTGAGTCCGAAGATCCGCCACCCTCAATGCTTCTCCCTTGGGGCCAGTCAGGCAAGAAGCTGGGTTAAACCCTCCCCCGCTTCTTAATTTTAAATCTCTTCATCCACTCAGAAGCCCCTTCAGGTAGCAATGCCCCGACCAGGTATGGGACCTTGACAACAAGGGATCCCCCTGTGGTCAGTTTTCGGGCCTCGGTTACCATTAGGGCCATAGCTGTACAATTCTGCAGACAATAAGGCCACCCCTTAGCCACTGGGTCTAACATTTTAGAAAAATAAGCTACTGGTCTTCACATGCCTCTGTGCTTTTGCACTAAAATTCCCTTGGCGTGGCCCTGTTTGACATCCTCATATAATTCAAATTCTTTCTCTGGGTCCGGAAGAGCTAAAGTCGAAGACTTGGTCAATTTATCTTTTAATTTTCTAAGGCTCTGTTCTCCTTCTTGTGTCCATACCACAATTTTCTTTTTTTTTTCCCCCCAGTTCTTCTTTTCCTTGAGGTTGCAGGCAACTTGCTTAATGAGTAAAAAACTATTTGTTATTTCCTAAATGAGAGCCTACTCCTCCGCTTTATTTAGGAGTAATGTAGGATGCAAGTGGTGACCCTTTTCTTCCATTTGCTTCACTGAATCTTCAACAGCTGCATTTTGATTCTTCATGTTTTTACCTCAGAGATTGCCATGTTAGGGTTATGAAACTAGAAGAGTTTTAGGCAGATCAAAAGAGGTGGCCAATAAGTGCATTAAGTGCATAAAACCCTCCCCTTCAACAAATGTTTTATATAAGCACACCATCCGTGCATTATACCACCAAATCAATGTAATTTACACAACTTTATGCATGTTCTCTCTACCCTGCTTTTACCTCTCCCCTCATAGCATAAAATAAAATGATCCTTTGTGCATTTCTCAATAAATGCACTTCTGATTTCCTTATCAAATCAATCTGATGCCCTTTCAAACCTGACATGCCATTAAATTGATGCGTAAAGATTTTTAAAATCCCCACGGTCTTAATTTATACATTTCTTAATGGTATGAGGTATAAATGGCTTTAAAAATTGAGATAGTCTAATCGTGTTTTAAAATCCATGTCTTGGAGTCGGAGGGGGTTGAGAGAATGCAGCTTATTTTAATCTGTCGTAGTGCCTGCCTCAATCATTAGTTGCTATGCCTCTTGTTTGAAATGTGTAGCCACTGTAACCATGAAAATTCCTCCTGCTTGAGGACATGTTTATTCTATAGGAATAAAGGTAGATAACATAATCTGCAACTCACCTTTGCTGCTCTTTCCTATTGAAGCTATTATCTGAAAATATGCAGCGGCTTCAGACTGCATTTGAAAGCCTTTGAGCTTGTGTCCTGTCTGGTAAGGTGTTGGAAATGTCAGAAATCAGACTTTCCAGGGGCTTGTTCTAGCTGTCACTCACCAGTTATCTTTTCTTCTTTGCAGGCAGTTTCTTCATCACAGGAGCCAGCTGCTAATCCAAAAGTACTTCAATGCATATTGTGGCTTTTAGAGGACAACCTTGTGAGTCTTTGCTCTGGTTGTGCCTGAGGTGTCTGAGGTTGCCAATGCAATAGAATCATCAAAATGTATGCTGAGAACATCCTGATTTTTATTTTACCTTGAACTGGCAAGGGCTGTGAATTTGGTGAGCCCTGAGAACACCTATTGAGCATGGGTCTGGGTGTGCCTGAGTTGGCTTTTGCAGGAGATGGATGCTGCAATATGTCACTTTTTCACAACAGGGCCCGCTTCATCATGTCGCATGACCTCCTCTTATGTTTGATCCCTCTCTTCTCACAGCACAACTTGCATATTGACATTTTTGGGACTTTGCGAAAGGGAGAAACATTGTGGGAAATATTACCTACACAGCATTTCTGCTAGTCTCACAATGTATGATATATAGTTTTGATTTTTATGTATTTATTTTCGTTTAGATAGATCACAAAGAGCACATTTAGCAATAAAGCTGGCTGAGCTGGCATTTAGATTTTCTTGTCTCCCACAGTTTTTTAGTTTTTTTTTTTTTTGACACTTTGAGGTTTGGGCAGCCACTGCCAGTCATGTGAGCAACTCTGAAAGTCATTAAAAGACTCCAGAGCTGGATTTTGTGAATATGGGGGCAGGAGCTGACTTCAGATAGAGGAGCCCGGAACTGTTTGCGATGTGATGCAAAAGTCACCTGGCTTTTTTCCAAAGCATATTGCTTTGTTTGCAGCCATAACGAGCTGCAGTAATCATCCAGGAAGGCTGCACATGTGCACATCTCCACCGGCAGTCATTGCAGCCACAAGCAACTCTGAGAGGGTGGGATGCAGCTGTGGGGCCAGCTGCGGGTGAGGGATAATATCTTTGACATTAAGACAATAAGACTTAAGTGTCTTCTGGGAATTAATAGTCTAAATCAGGTGATGCTGATAGCTGGGGCTGATGCAGAGCTGCTATCTGCTTGCTCCTGAAGTCTCTCCGAATCTGGGGCGCAATTTCAATATAACCTTCAAGTGAAGAGGAGCTCAGGAAAGAAAAGCACTTGTTAAAAAAATAAATATATATATAAATATATTTTCCATACCCAGTGAGGGATTTTCCTCTGTGAAATCTTGAGCCATCGTGTGCTATACACGTCTCTCCAGTTGCTTAGAGGCATTTGCTTGGAGGAGCAAACTTGCTCAAGGAGCACACTGAGAATGTGGCCCGACCAAGGTGACGGCGACATGGCAAGGGGGACGACGTCTGTCCCCAGAAAACAGCCACCTTGTTGAGCAAGCACCTCCTTGCCCTGAGTTGTGATTCCCAGCACTGGACACAACAACCCGTTTGCTTCCCTGCGGAAGCTGAGTGTCGCAGAGCCTCTTGCTTCTGCACATGCCACCATTCATGTCCTTATAGGGCATCTCCATACTGCTGCTCTCAAGGACACAGCAACCCCGGTTGCTTTTGCCAACGTCCCCATGCCTGGCTGCTGGGTCAGTTGGTTTAGGGATCTCTGGCATTTATCTGCTAGTGCAAATGACATTTTTCTTTATGCTATTTCCCCTGGATCGCAAAAGGATAAAATCATGCTAAAATCATGCTAAAATAGTTAAGAGGTTATGAAATAGATGAAGCCTGGAGAGCATAAATATTTTTT
Source organism: Tinamus guttatus (assembly GCF_000705375.1). The sequence continues at coordinate 6,931 of NW_010586801.1, forward strand.
ATCTTAGTAGTTTTTCACAAGCTTTTTGTTTTGTTTTGTTTTTCATGAACTTTATGCTGTTACCATGTTTTTGTTTTTCAGAGGGAAGCTATTAGCATTTTAAGTGTGTCCTATTATAAATGAGTGTGTTTAGTCTACTTCACAGGGTTTTGGTTTTATTTATCTCACCAAAAGCAAAAAAATATCAGGCCTGACACTGCAAATCCTGCTTGTGCAAGTGATCTCCCCTCACCCTGTTCTCGAATCACTCCCATGCTGCCTGTTTTTACTGCGGGATTCAGTTTGCCATTGCAAGATTGCAAGATGGCTATTAAAACTGCCTTTTTTTTTTCTGCACAAATAGCTTTTTTTTCCTAGAAAGCAAATAAATGATCATCTGAAGTGAGATTGATTTTCATCAATAATGAATCCATATGTTTCCCATTAAACCTGTCTTCAGAAAAGCCATAACAGAAAGGAAAACCATTAGCAGTGACAAAAAAAAAAAAAAAGAAAAAAGATTGTGCACAACTTTTGCCTCTTTTTTGTGTTTTTTTTTTTTTTTTAATCGTTGATGTATCTCCGATCCCTTTATGAGATTTGCATAGACTGGTAGGTTAGCAGCCCACAGAGTTTGTCAAAATGTATTGCATTAGATTAGAGTTTGGTTTCTAAAGATGATGATGTCTACAGTGAATTTTTAGATGGGAGTCTTTTAAATTTGCAATAAAACTATATATCTTATGTATCTTATAAGTATGCATTTTATCAGTTAAGTGTGTTTATTGCTTTCAATGCACTTGCCCTGACTCCTATGCTAACATATTTAAGGCAAAAAAAGCAAAACCAAGTCAAAGCAAACCCCAAATCCTGGCAATCCTGCCTCTTTGACCCATTCATTTTGATGGTATGTTTTAGACTTGTGGAAGGGGTTTTAAAATGAACATGGATACAGAGGAAAGCGAGTCCTTTGGACCAGCACTAAATTTAACCAGATGTTCACTATTAAGTGCAGAATAATTTTGATGCAAAATATCTACCATCTTAAGTGTTGGGAGTTGTGCAGCTGCTTGAGAAATCAATGTGCTTGTTTAGCTCCAAATACTAGTAAATTATTATAGAGGCTTATTAGAAAATATTTTAATGTGTTCATCACATTGCAGGATTGAAAGTGATACATGAAAACTGCAGACTCAAAGGAATATTTTAATGCTTTAGTTATCATACTTTTTTATACTGGTTATAGCATGGAATGGAAATTTCTCCTTTTTGCAGATTTTTAAGTATGTTTGCATTTTTGGATGATACTGGTGTGTTTCGAGGACACTAACCATACTTATCACTATGAGCATTCATGTAACTGGCTCAAATCTGATCTTTCTTGCACCAACCTAATAAAAATGGCTTCATGATTACACTGATATCTGTGGGATCTCTATTGATTTGTGCTGGCATCAGAATCGGGTTCTTGTTGGTAAAAGAGGACTTTGTTTTCTAATATGGATTTTTTTTTTAAATTATCTTCTGTATTTTTTTGCTTCTTTGGGTTTTTGGTCTCATTATGCAATAATCTTTGTTGCTTTCTGTTTCCATTAAAACAAATGTTTTTGGAGCCTTCCCTTTATTTTGTTTTGCCAGTGCTACAGTTTTATAAATAAGATCCTCAGTGGCCATACTGGCTTAAGGTGTTCCTGCTTGCCAGCTCTCCTTTCTTGCTGCTGCCCCATGTTCGTGATGTGCACGCTCACATTCTATCCAGTTGTGCTGCAAGGCCATTCATGTGACTGTGAATGGACAACTGATTCGATGTATATTTAAAATTTTTAACATCTATTTTGGCAGCCTGTTTTTAAACCAGATGGATTCCGGTTGCAAGTGATGAAAAGCACTTCATTCTCATGAAGAAATAGTATATATGTTTTATTGGTATGGACAGTGGTTTTCTCAAGATTTTATGGCAAGGTCACTGTTCTTTACTGCATAGAGGACAGGTTTATACAAAATTATGAGGAAGACCCTTGTGTTGAGTCATGAGATTCAAATTGGACCCCCTTGCTTTCCAAATACCTTTTCAGAGGAGCCTGGTTGCGAATGGATCCAATCTTAGTCCCAGACTTGGTCACTGGTTTGTGTCAAAGGGATCATGTGCAAAATCAATCCTGCATACAATTCAGTAAAACTTGAAATGTATTAGAAAGTTTAGCATGCTATGTTCACTTGCCACAGATCTGTCGCTGGTAAGGGATCTCTCAACCTTGAGGAGTAACCTTAAGAGGTGTCCCTGCTGAAGGGGAGATTGCAGAATCACAGAATGGTTAAGGTTGGAAGGGACCTCTAGACATCATTTAGTCCAACCCCCCTGCTCAAGCAGGGACACCTAGAGAATGTGGCACAGGGTCACATTCAGGCAGGTTTTGAAGATCTCCAGAGAAGGAGACTCCACAACCTCTCTGGGCAGCCTGTTCCAGGGCTCTGTCACCCTCACAGGAAAGAAGTTCTTCCTCATATGGAGATGGAACTTCCTGTGTTTCAACTTGTACCCATTACCTCTTGTCCTATCACTGGCCACCACCGAGAAGAGCTTGGCTCCATCCTCTTTACATTCTCCCCTCAAGTATTTGCACATGTTAATCTCCTCTCCATTTTCTCTTCTCCAGGCTAAATAGGCCCAGCTCGCTCAGTCTTTCCTCATAAGAGAGATGCTCCAGTCCCTTAATCATCTTTGTGGCTCTACGCTGGACCCTCTCTAGAAGGTCCATGTCCCTCTTGTACTGGGGAGCCCAGAACTGCACACAATATTCCAGGTGCGGCCTCACCAGAGCTGAGTAGAGGGGCAGGATCCCCTCCCTCGACCTGCTGGCAACACTCCTCCTGATGCAGGCCAGGATCCCATTGGCCTTCTTGGCCACAAGGGCACATTGCTGCCTCATTATTAATTTGTTGTCCACCAGGACTCCCAAATCCCTCTCCACAGAGCTGCTTCCCAGCAGGTCAACCCCTAGTCTGTCCTGGTGCCCGGGGTTATTCCTCCCCAGGTGCAGGGCCCTGCACTTGTCCTTGGTGAACCTCATGAGGTTCCTCTCTGCCCAACTCTCCAACCTGTCCAGGTCCCTCTGAATGGCAACACAGCCCTCTGGAGTGTCAGCCAGTCCACCCAGTTTGGTGTCATCTGCAAACTTGAAGGGGGTGCCCTCTGTGTCCTCGTCCAAGTCATTGATGAATGATCCCTGGGGGACACCACTGGCCACAGGCCTCCAACTAGCCTCGGCCCCGTTTATCATCACAACCCTCTGAGCTCTGCCATCCAGCCAGTTCTCAATCCACCCCACTGTCCGCCCATCTAACCCACACTTCCTGAGCTTTCCTATGAGGATGTTATGGGAGACAGTGTCAAAAGCCTTGCTGAAGTCAAGGTAGACAGCATCCACAGCTCTCCTCATCCATGCAGCCAGTCATCCCATTGTAGAAGGCTATCAGGTTGGTCAGACATGACTTTCCCTTGGTGAATCTGTGCTGACTACTCTTGATTACCTTCTTCTCCTTGACATATCTAGAGATGGTCTTTAGGATGGTCTCCATCACCTTTCCAGGGACAGAGTTGAGGCTGATCAGACTGTAGCTTCCCAGCTCCTCCCTCTTGCCTTTTTTGAAGACTGGAATGACGTTGGCTTTCTTCCAGTCCTCTGGCACCTCCCCCGCTCTCCATGACCTCTCAAAGATGACGGAGAATGGCTGCGCCATAACCCCCGCCAGTTCCCTCAGCACTCTTTGGTGCATCCCATCTGTCTCCATCGATTTATGGGTGTCCAGTTTGCCTAAATAATCCCTAACCGAAGCCTCCTCGACCAGCAGAAAGTCTTCCTCTCTCCTGGTTCTCTCTCTTATATCCGGGCTCTGTAGTTCATGGGGACTTGCCTTAGCAGAAAAGACTGAAGCAAAGAAGGCATTTAGTAACTCTGCCTTCTCTGTATCTTCGATCAACAAGGCACTCACTCCATTCAGCAGCGGGCCCCAATTTTCCTCTTGCTGCTGATGTATTTGCAGTAGCCCTTCCTTCTGTCCCTGACATCTCTGCTAAATTTAATTCCAAACGGGCCTCAGCATTCCTCACTGCATCCCTGCGTTATCTGACAATATACCTATATGCCTTCCATGTGGTCTGAACCTTCTTCCACATTGTGTATGCTCTTTTTCTCTTTAAGTTTTCCTGGCAGCTCCTTGCCCAGTCACGCAGGTCTACTGCCCGCCTTGCTCGGCTTCTTTCTTGTAGGAATACACCAAATCTGAGCTTGGAGAAAGTGGTACTTGAATATTAGCCCACTCTCCTGGACCCCTTTTCCTTCTAGAGCCCTGTCCCAGGGGATTCCTTCAAGGAGCTCCCTGAAGAGGTCCAAGTTAGCTCTCTTGTAGCCCAGAGTTGCAATCCTACTTCTTGTCCACCTTCCTCCATGCAGGTTCATGAATTCCAACATCTCACAGTTACTGCAGCTGAAACTGCCCCCAACCTTCATGTTTCCAACTAGACCATTTCTGTTTGTTAGTATCAGGTCCAGCAGCGCCCCTCTACTTGTTGGTTTATCTACCACCTGCATCAAGAAGATATCTGCAATGTTCTGCAGGAACCTCCTGGACTGTCTTCTCCTAGCTCTGTGATTATCCCAGCAGGCATCAGGGTGATTAAAGTCCCCCATAAGGACCAGGGCCTGTGATCGTGAGGCTACTTGCAGTTGTTTGTAGAAGGCCTCATCTGCTTCCTCTTCCCAATTAGGTGGCCTCTAGCGAACACCCACCGCAGTGTCTCCCCTGTTGGCCTGCCCTTTAATACTCACCCAAAGGCTCTCGACCTGTGCTTCATCCTCCCCTATACAGAGCTCTATACATTTCAGTTGCTCTCACATAAAGGGCAACTCTGTCACCTCGCCTTCCTGGCCTGTCCTTCCTAAAAAGCACAGAGCTGTCCATGGACATGTTCCAGTCGTGAGAGCTGTCCCACCATGTGTCAGTAATTCCAATGAGATCATGGCCCCACAAGCGCACACGCATCTCCCTTTCCCCTTGTTTATTCCCCATGCTGTATGCATTTACATAGAGGCATTTGAGTTGGGCTCCCAATATGCCTCTCTCTCTCTAGCTGGGATATCTGTAACTCGACTATGTGAGCCTTCAGTAGCTCTCCTGTTTTGCTTTATCCCCGCTCCAGGCTTTTGGCATCCTTTGCTGGCTCTGGTATTAAGCTGTCGTGTATGGCATGGCATGCCATCCTCTACCTTATCACAAGCATCCCTGATGACAACCCCCCTCCCCTGTCAAATCTAGTTTAAAGTCCTATCAATGAGCCCTGCAAGCTCATGGCCAAGGACCCTCTTCCCGCTTTGGGAAAGATGAATCCCAACTGATGCCAGCATGCCTGGTGCCATGTAAGGCTCACTGTTGTCAAAGAACCCAAAGTTTTGGTGATGACACCAGCCACAGAGCCATGTGTTGATGGACTGTATCCTCCTATTTCTTTCCATACTGCTGTCAGCACCGGGCAGAATGGAGGACAAGATGACCTGTATGCCCGACTTTCTGATCATTTGAGCCAATTCCCTAAAGTCCCTTTTGATTACCCTCAGCCTATGCATTGCCACTTCCTCTCCTCCCACATATAGGACCAGCAATAGATAATAGTTTGTGAATCGAACCAGGCTGGGAAGTTTCCTGGTGATGTCCTTAACCCGGGCCCCAGGAAGACAGTAGTCTTCCCTTTGAGGAGGGTCCCTTCTACATATTGGACCCCCTGTTCCCTGTATTGAGGAATCTCCCACAATTATAACCCGCCTTTTCTTCCTCCTGCCGGTGGTCACAATATGGGGGGGGGGGGGGGGGGCTTTTTCCTCTTCATT
>NW_010586802.1:6669-19041 GCF_000705375.1 Tinamus guttatus
AGGGCGGGACCCTCCCCCCTGGGGGCCCCCCCCCGCCCCGACAAACTTATCCTTCTAACAGCAGACCCGTGAAGTCACGTAGAAATTAGGAACTGCCCCGCGGCCCCATGACAGCGCTGCGGCGAGGAAAGGTCATCGCCAAGGACGCGGCGGAGCCGTGCGGAGACTTTGCAGCTGCGGACTGCAGAGTGCGGCAGACTGTTGGGCTGCGCTAGGAATGGCACTAGTTAAAGCGCCGCTAGAAACCTGCATGCCACGGTGCGTCACAACTCCCCCCCCGCCCCGCTCCCGCCCTCAAGAGTCCCTTTAACAAACACATCGTCTTGTGGCGCTGCGAAAAAATAAAGACGTTTCCCAGGATATTTAAACTTTATTTTTTTTTCCAAGTCTTAGCGTAACGACGACCGGAAGTTCGGCGTCCCATCCACTGCACAGACCAATGTCCTCCCACACGGGTAGTGGTGTGTGGTTAGCCCCTCTGCGGGCGCGGGGTTTGCTGATTGAGTGTATCAGCCCTTTTTCGGACAATCGTGGGTGGCTCTTAAAAGAGCCGTTGGGTTTAAGTATTTCCACTTTAACACTTCACTTTTTGGGCGCTGCCTTCTTCGCCTTGGTCGCCTTGGGCTTGGTCGCCTTGGGCTTGGCAGCCTTGGGCACAACCTTTTTCGCTTTCGCCGGACTCTTCGCTGCCTTCTTGGGCTTCGCAGCCTTGGCTGCCTTCTTGGGGCTCTTGGCTGCTTTCTTGGCCGCGGCAGCCGCCGGCTTCTTCGCTTTCTTGGGGCTCTTCTTCACCGCCGCCGCCTTCTTGGGCTTCTTGGCGGCGCTCGCGGGCTTCTTGGCCGCCGCCTTCTTGGGCTTGGTGCGGCTGTTGTTCTTCTCCACGTCGTAGCCGCCGGCCGCCAGCGCCTTCTTGAGCGCGGCCAGCGAGAGCCCCTTGCGCTCCTTGGAGGCGGACACGGCCTTGGTGATGAGCTCGGTGACGCTGGGGCCCGAAGCCTTGCGGGCTTTGGAGCCGCCCGCCGCCTTCTTGGGCTTCTTGGCGGCGGCTTTGACGCCGGGGGCCGCGACCGTGGGCGCGGCAACAGGAGCTGTCTCCGACATCGCGGCAGAGACTTCTTCCTAATCAAAAGAAAGTAATTGGGCTACAGTAACCCCGATGCCTGAATTTATAGCGAAGCGGTGATCTGTGATTGGTGCTTTGCAGAGCCCGCCTAACTGTGAGCCAGGAAGAGCTTTCCTCCTCTCAGTTTGTGTTTCTTCGGAGTTATAAATTCATATTTTTTGTAAAATATTTGCCACGAAATCACCCTAGCTTCTTAGAGTCGTAAAGATAAGACCGTGGAGTTTCATTCGGGGGAGTTCCCCCTTACAGAGATCTGAGATGAGTGAAAAAAGATGTGTTTTACCCCGCGTCCTGGAGCGAGAGAGAGACCGGGAACGGCTAACTTTTGTTTTTCCTTCTAAATTAAAATCCAACTCTTCGCTAAAAGGTCTCTCCCGTAATGAAATCTCATTCTTTAGGGGGTTTTCTTCCGATTAGAATAGAAACTGAGGAGTCAACTTCATTATTTTTGCTGTAAAATCGTTTTAAAGAGAGGGAAGTAACACAATATCACGTCTGAGCTTTGAATATGGATAAAGAATCGCCTCCCTTAACCATATCTTTAACTATTAAGGATACAGTATTTCCACTGAATTTCTTTTTTTGAAGAAGTAAGAGACCTTCGTAGGAATATATATACTCTGGAAATATATCTGGAAGTTGTCACGACTCTTCCTTTTTGCTGGTGTTCTGTAAGTGAAAAGCAGTATTTTGGTATTTTTGAAGTAGTTTTTGCTTATAAGAAGAAGCTGTCAATGACTAGATAATACTTATAAATGCTGAATAAGCTGCTATTGTAATGTTTTATCAATTTAAATCGTCTATGTGTTTATTTTTATTTTTATTTTATTTTATTTGGAGGGGGTGGTAGCAAGTTAGAAGCTGTTCTGTAGAAAAAAAAGTCATGCAGATATAGATACACAAATGTATATCACATTCATTTTTTAAAAAATAAGGTGTCATCTGGATTCTTCTGTACAGATAAGTTAAGTAATAAGGAAATGAATAAAGAAATGCTTCAGACTAGATGCATTTACCTATATTTACCTGTGTTTGGACACAGTCTATTTTGTACATAAGCTTCATAAAATATGCCATTCTTTTCTTTAAATGAAAAGAAAAACAATCCTCTTCTTAAGTGTACATCAAATACCTCCGAATATTTAAATCACAATATTTATAAGTCAGAATCACCTTTAATTACTGTAAAAGTATTTAATTATAAAGTCTCATAAAGTGACAATAAAAAATATTTTATTTTATTTTATTTTGTTTTGTTTTGTTTTGTTTTGTTTTGTTTTATTTTTAAAAGAGCAGCTGCAAACTGCTTACAGTGATTTTTGGATTTGATCAGAAAAGAAAGGCCTTGACCAGCCTCTAAAAGCAGCCAGATTTTTTTTTAATTGAAAAAATAAAAAGATTAAAAAACAAAAGAAAACAAAACAACAAAAAATCACACATTGAGCCCAAATGTTATATTCTGACCTACTGCCCCTGTACTTCATGAACACTTGTAATGCAGAAACTCCCTGGCCTGTTTTGACAGAAAATTGTCTCATCTGGCATGTATGAACTTGAGATATTAGAAGAAAAGTAGCATTTTACAAAAGGCCCTAGAAATGAGCTTTATTTTTTAAATACCAAATATACAATGAAGTTATTTTTAACAACCTGAGGTCTTAATTGAAATGAGATACATTAAAAGATCAAGATTAAAAAAATGAGCTACCATCTTCTGACATTTCTATGTAGTTATATATATTTTTTTTCTATTGTGTTTTCATGCAGGTAAGATAATTAATGGTTTTAAGGGGGGAAAGAATGAAAGAACAAAAGAGAATGTCAGAGAAATGAATAATTTAGACTCTTTAGTACATCACAGTGGAAGTCAGACTGAGAGCATGTTGATGGTCTATGGAAATAACTGTGCTTCTTATGAGAATATGATGTAATTTCCACATTAAAAAATAAAAATAAAAAATCCAAAGTAGCAAGGGTTTGAGTACTGAATTTAAAAATTCAAATGAAAAGTAAGAGTATATTTCTGAGAGGTTAAAACAAACAAACAACAACAAAATGGAGCATATGCTTATTCCAGATTTAACAGACTGAAATGGCCATAGAACAGAACCAGTCAATATAAGAAAAAAACAAGCAAGCAACCAACCAAGATATTGTCACATGTCTGAGTTTTTGTAGTTTAACATACATTCTTCTGTGAATGAGACGTGAAAAATCACTTCATATGCCTTTCTATATATATATACTTATATATATAGACATTTTAGTGTTAGACCTTTACAAATCTAGTTTATTTAACTGGTCAGGAAAATAGAAGCAGCTAGGAGTGAATGGTAGCCTTTGATGCAAGACCAGGTCTGCAAATGCAGGAATGGGACCTCTTCTGGAGCAACAGCTTCATCTGCCATGTCTACACTTTTCAACAAAATTACCTTCAGCCTTTCTCTTTTTAATTCTATCTTCAGTGTATGAAGAGAAGAGAATTAGGCTACAGATTGGAGGATGACCCAGGCAGCAGAAAGAGAAGATAGATCATTTCCTACTTGGGAGGAGCTATAAAGAATAGCTGTCACTTGAAATACACAGCACACAGAGATTACTATGCCTATTCCATGAGAATTTTTGAAGGGGCAAAATCGTCTCATGCTTTTGAGAGGAAAGTGAATGAGGAAGCTCCTGGTCATCTCAAGGACTTCAAGCATCATTCCAGCAGGGCCTTGAAGAGCAGCGTTTGTGACTTTTGGTTCTCCCCCAGAGACAGTATCTAAATGCTCTCATTAATCAGATAAGACAAAGAATGTCAGCATCTCTTCCTCAATTTTTGAGTTAAATTTCTGGAAATAACCGCTAAATATAACACTGGACCAAAACGAAAATGTTTGTTATAGAAACTAATCACAAACAACTTTACAAACAACAATTATATTGCCCTGGTTGTTTTATCAGTAAGAGGAAAAGAAAAAAGAAAAAAAAAAAGTAAATCATCTCACAACTCAGCAAGTCAAGAGATAGGAGTAAAGAACAATAAAGAGGTTTGCCACCTGACAGAAAAATACTCTTCTCACTCAACTATGTTACTTGAAATAAATTTTTAAAAGTGAACTGATAATCAGTATGGTTTGCATTTTCCCTGTGAAGACACAGGTATTTAAATGAACACAGTTTTACGTTAATTTTCCACCAAAGAACAAAGTTCAAAAATTCTCTTGGTTTTGCCTTCTGAGTATTCTTTACCCAATTTACTTATCTCTTACTTATCACCTTAAACGGTTCTTTTATGTCTCCTCAAAGTGCATGGCCTCATTTCCCCAAAATATAACCACAGCTTCATGTAGAATCACACAGTAGTCCTGAATAATCTCTTTGCTTAGCAATATGGGTGCTACTGAGGTTTGTATAAAGTCTTACAAGATGCCAGTGCAGACTCAGTTCCTGTGCAAGGGCCTTCAAAACATGTTTCTTGTCCTGTAACACAAGAAGTAATTCATAAAACCGTATTTTATATATGTATACATATATCCTTATCAAGAAAGAGGTTTCACATTGATGAAAAGCAGCTAGAGGTCAGTGAGACAGCCTGAGGGATGAGAGCAACCCAGAGAAGTTGATTAACCAAATTGAATTAAAAACCTCAATTCATTTAATTACATTTACTGTTGTTGACATGGTGAAGGCCCAGAGAAATTATGGATTCTACACTGAAGCTTTCTTGGTTTAGAAGTGATAACTTTCCTTCTAATCTAGTGCTTAAAGAGACATTAAAGAATGCATACTTGATAAAAAGCAATTTCAGTTTGCTCAAAGACAAGAAATATTGTTTTGAAGACACGCAAGAAAAAAATGTGACCCATACTGGAATGGTCTAATGGTGCAACCCAAACACCAAGAGAGATACACTGTTGCTCATCTGCAGCAAAGTGGTTGTAAGAATGTAGTTTTGCAGTTTTGAAGTTGGTGGCTAGCCACTGATGCCTTTCTTCAACACACATATACGGCCATGGTGTTGTTTCTCATTCTTGCTGATCCTGCTGGTCAAAGCTGAGAGATGAAATTTTTAACATTTTCTCTGTTTTAACCAACCAGGATTGCTGTCAATAACTTCAAGAACACAGAAAACACAGTGAAAAGGAATGATTTTGAAAATTTTAGTGGTTACTGAATCTCTGAGAATGGAAGGCACATCTGGAGATTGTCTAGTCCTCCCTGCTGCTCAAAGAAGAAACTACAGCAGGTTTCTCAGGCCTGTGTGCAGTTGGGCTTTGAATGTTTCCAAAGACGGAGAGGCAGCAAATTCTATGGACAATCTGTTCTGGTGTTTGATCAACTTTACATTAAAAAAAAAAAAAAAAAAAAAGAGAGAGAGAGAGAGAAAGAATTTGTTTGTTTGATTAATTTCTCATATTTAAGATGAATTATGCATTTTAGGATGATGGCATTGCTTTTTGACCTGTCACTGGACTCTATAGAGAAAGGTCTAACTCCATGTTCTTTGTCCTCTCCCTCCATTCCCATTGATTATCTATTAGACATATTGATATATCCCCCTGAGATTTCTCTGCTCCAAACTAAGCAGTCACAGCTTTCTCGGCTTCTCTTTATATGTCAGATACTCCAGTCCCTTACATGTTCATGGCTCTCTGGTGGACTTATTCCAGTATGTCTATGTCTCTCTTGTGCTGGAGAACCAATGATCAGACACAGCAGATGTGGCTTGTCAGGATTATGTAGAGAGGAAGGATCACCACTCTCAGTATTATTTTGAAATCAGTACTCCACCACATTTATTTGTGAAACTCATGTACGGCCTAATGCTGAATGGCACTCCTGTGACTTCGTACTGGGAATGATCAAAAGAGTGGTACATAGAAGTAAATAACTGAGAACTAGAAAGTGATTGGGGTCTCATCAAGGTCTGATGACCTTGCCCATGAATAGATAGCCCAAATCATTAAATTATCCTTTCTGGCCCTTGAGTTTATTTGGACAATGTACTTTCATATAAGTAAGTGTTTTCACTTCTATCCACCCATCCCTAAGACTGAACAACATTGTGTTTCTGTTATGACTACTACTATTGCTGCTGCTGCTACTCTACTGCACTATATAGAAATCTTGATTTTATATGAAGAAAAGAGAGACAGATGGTAAATACAGAAAGACAAAGAAATACCAGATAGCAACATGCAAGGAGCAGAAGGCTAACCTTATATGTAACTTGTTAAATATCTGGGGGAAGAAAAAAGCAATATGTCATCCAAACACGTCTGACTATTGTCTGTTTTCCCAGGTGTATAAATTAACAGTCAAATGCTTGGTCTTTGTTAGGAATCAGACTGCAAATATTAATTCATCCAGAGACTGAAAATGCAACTAGGTTATTCATACAGAAGCTGTAAGTCCCCTTCTGTGGGGATATCAACTCAGCAAACTTAAATTAGTATGAACAAAAACATACATTTGTGGTATCATGTTTAACTGGCTTATTCCGATACGAAATTTAGAAAGATTCTCATCAATGGATAATACATAGCTGCATGATATCCTGTATATTTTCAACATTTTAGAAATTCTCACAAGAGCAAATAAATATTGAAAATGAAACTAATCAGTTGAACTTGGTCTAGCACCACACACACACTCACAAACACAGAGCATAAAGTTACTTGAATGTTTTTGATTGTTAACTATCAGATTAAAGTGATGTGTCACACACAGTTCTGCAATGTTCAGTCTCAGATCTGGTATAATTTTATTAGTGATTTGAATTACATAATACAAAGTACATTGTTACAGTTGCCAGAAAGCTAAGATATGACAAAGTACATTAGGACAAGTTATAAACTGAAAACGCATTATAAAATCTTATAAATTGGACATATTTTCTTAAAAAAAAAAAGTGGAAGGTACTTCATTAAAAAAAAAAAGAACTATATGATTTTTTAAAATACAGGACAGTAATTGACTATGTAGCACTTAGGTACATCTCAATCTTCCTGTTACGGTTCTATGTTGACAATGAATCAATCTAAGTAATGTCCTTCATTAGAGTAAGTCTGACATCAGGAAAAGTGTTTTCTAATATAGAGTGATATACTGGAAAATGTTACTTGGTAAGATTGTGGTGTCTCCAAGGGTCAGTCAGAGCGAGCATCTCTCAGGAATAAACCAGTTACAGACAACTCTTGATGATGGATGAGGAATCAGCAAAAAACAGTTCATGTCTATCTGCTGACATTTATCACAGAAATATAGATCAGAGAGACTCTTTGTGGACAAGAGGATGGTGTTGGTGTGGTGTGTCTGCATTTTTAGGTTCTTGACACCATCTCTCACAGTATTCTCATTTGGGAGCTGGGGAGTATGGACGGGATCAGCAGTTGGTTAGGTGATCTGAATATTGGTTGCATGATAGGGCTAAAAGGTCCTCAATTAATAACAACTGGATGGCAATTAATAAAGAGAAGAGTGAGAAAAGTGTCTGAGGGTTTAACATCAGGACTATTTTTTTTTTTTTTTTTTTTAGTAACAAGTTGGATGATAAGAAGAATGCACCCTTGATAGGTTGGTAGATTATACAAATTAGGGAGAGTGTAAAAGGCCAAATGCTAGACAGTTAGTTCAGAGGGACTTCACAAACTTGAGAGGATGGTTGTCTACCTCCTGAAAAAGCTGTTGGCCTTTCTGTATGAAGTCCGAAGATTTGGCCAAAGAAGTGCTAATACTGTCCCATCCTCATATTAGCTGAATATCATTGGTCTTTTGAAACAGCTGAGAACATAGAGGGGAACATGAAACTGTCTCCAGATCCATAGATTGATTAAAATCCTGTAAACAGCTAGGGCTGAGTCCTTCCATTCAGCGCATTATAGGAACAAAGACAAGCACAGTAGTGCCTAGACACACCAACACAATGTGCAACATCAATTTTCCAGCTTTTCATGAGCAGTCTTAACTTCCTCCAGGCACACACAGCTCAAGACAAAACTCAATATACTCGAAAGGAATAGCTACAATGTGGAAGACTATGCCCCACAGGGACTGCTGGGATGATACAGCACCTCAGCTGTATTCACGAAGCCAAGAGACTTGGCAGAGTTCAACAGGGAAGCTTGTTGGACAGTGGAGTCCTGCAGGAGCACAGATAATAGGTGAAATTGGTCAATGGCAGTGGTGTGGGAAGCATGCTCACTGTGCTTCTTGATATGTCTTTCCATTCTCCATCATTCTCTGCTGGTGAACGGGATGGGCACCCTGGTTATGAATAACACAGAAAAAGCAGAGTTGCTGAATGCCTTATTTGCTTCAGTGTTTAGCAAGGGCAGCCCTTCAGACTCCCAGGCCCTAGGGACAAGAGAAAAAGCCTGGAGAGAGGAAGACTCACCCTGAATAGAGGAAGATTGAGTCAGAGAGCACATAAGGAACCTCAATACCCACAAATCCATGAGCCCTGATGGGATGCACCCCAGAGTGCTGCGGGAGCTGGCAGAGGTCATAGCTAAGCCGCTCTCCATCATCTTTGAAAGATCCTGGAGAACAGGGGAGATGCCAGAGGACTGGAAGAAAGCCAGTGTCACGCCAGTCTTCAAAAAAGGGCAAGAAGGAGGACCCAGGCAACTACTGGCCAGAGAGCTTCACCTCTATCTCTGGAAAAGTGGTGAAACGGCTCGTACTGGCCGTTGCCTCCAAGCATATGGAGGACTAGAAGGTGCTCAAGAGTAATCAGCATGGATTCACTAAGGGGAAATCATGCTTGACTAACCTGATAGCCTTCTATGATGGAGTTACCAGCTGGATAGGTGAGGGGAGAGGGATGGATGTCGTCTATTTGACTTCACCAAGGCTTTTGACACTGTCCCTTACAATATCCTCCTGGGCAAGCTCCGGAAGTGTGGGACAGATGAGTGCACAGTGAGGTGGATTAGGAACTGGCTGGATGGCAGAGCTCAGAGGGTGATGATCAGTGGTGCAGAGTCTAGTTGAAGGTCTGTAGCTAGCGGGGTCCCTCAGGGGTCAGTCCTCAGTCCAGTCCTGTTCAATTTATTCATCAATGACCTGGATGAGGGCACAGAGTGCTCCCTCAGCAAGTTTGCTGATGATACGAAACTGGGAGTAGCTGATACCCCAGAGGGCTGCGCTGCCTTCCAGAGGGACCCGAACAGGCTGGACAACTGGTTGGTGGAAAACCTCATGCAATTCAACAAGGCCAAGTGCAATGTCCTGCACCTGGGGAGGAATAACACCAGACACCAGGACAGGCTGGGGACTGACCTTCTGGAGAGCAGCTCTGCAGAGAACAGCACAGGATTACAAGGATGATCAAGGGCCTGGAACATCTGCCCTATGAGGAGAGGCAGAGGGAGCTGGGCTTGTTCAGCCTGGAGAAGAGAAGGCTGAGAGGGGATCTGATCAGTGTATAATATACTTCAAGGGAGGCAGTGAGCAGGATGGTGCTGCCACAAACTGAAGCAACAAAAGTTCCACAGGAACTTAAGGAAAAATTTCTTAACAGTGAGGGAAACAGAGCACTGGAATAGGTTGCCAAGAGAGAATGTGGAGTTTCCTTCTCCAGAGATCTTCAAAACCCACTTGGATGCAGTCCTGTGCCGGTGCCTGCGTGTGCAGGGGGATTGGAGTAGATGACCTCTAGAGGTCCCTTCCAACCTTTAGCATCCTATGATTCTATGATTCTCATGAAATATTTGAAACTACTAACTTGAAAAGTAGAATTTTCTTTCCAGAAGCTTATTCATGTATACTATTATGACATAATGTCCAACAGGATTTTTTTTTTCCCTAATTTCGATCTAAGAGTTGAAACCTTAAATTCTCTATTCATTCCACTATTTTTTGTTTAGTTTAAATTCTCTGTGTCTACTTATTCTAGTTATCTATCTTGAGACTGGAAATATACACACAATGCCCTACAAGAACCCTATCTACTGTATTACTGTGCTAAAGTATATATATTTATAACCATATATATTTAAATATATATAATATATATTTTATATTTCAAATATATAAAATATAAATGCATATATACAAAATATAAACACACTACTACACATATATGTAACAAAATGTGGGGAAACACATTAATTGTCTAGCAGAAGAAAAAACAGTATAAACAAAATTGCAAATGGAAATCAAATGTAATGATCATAGAGCTAGACTTAAAATGATCTCAGCATACTAGAGGCCTACCTTTTTCCCTCTGAATTGCAGAATAAAATGTGTCTTGATTATATCTAACCGTGAGTCCTTCTTTAGTCTACATATGTGCTAATATATAAAGAGCTAAGTGTTCCTGCTAGAGCACTGTCATGAGAAAGTAGGTGAGGGCAATGGTCAGGAATGGAGGAGTAAGGAAATGTCAAGTTCTGTTGCTATGTATTGGAAAATGAAGAAAATGCAATCATAATTAAGGGAGTCATAAATCATAATGTCCAGAATATTTCTTTTCGCTAGTAACAAATAGTTACTAGTGGAAAGCCCGAAACTTTGCAGTTGTGTTACTTACCAGTTATGTGTAAACAGGAACAGTATCAAGCCTAATCCTTATTATTATTATTATTATCATAATTATTATTTCATCACCAGAACAGGCACTGTTCACCTGTTCACTCCACCCATGCAGAGGAAAGGAAGGATGGATAAGACTGCAGAATATCTATGGATATTTCCCGCTGCACCTGGGGGTACCTCAGTACCTCTGCGCCAGGGATCACTGTTGTTACATTTTAGATAAGAATACAGTAGCGCACACACAGCATATGAGGGATGGTTCATTTTGGAAGGTGGTAAAAGCAAAAATTGTTTAACTGTTTTGTAATATGCTGCTGTGAAATGATGTGAATTAACCGGGTGGAACAATTGCTTAATCGCATGTCTTTTTCCTTAACAAAAGAAGACATAAATTTTATACTTGACAATGAATGATTTTAGAGACAGCAATGTATGAGGTATCAGGATAATGAGCTCCTCTTTTAGACTTTATGATAGAGTTTAATTTCTTCATTAATTAAGTACATTGAAAGGAACTATTCCCTCAATTCAGGAATTTGTAGTTTAATAGATATGAACTGTGAATTATATCTTCTAATATGACACAGTTCGAAAAAGTGCACTTAGAAATTATGTTTGCAGTGTCCACGTGAAAGAGCAGAAGAAAATCGAAATTGAAAAATGTTATTCAAGTTTTCAGAAAAATTGAAAAATCCATCTAACAATGTTTATGTATGTGTCCTGTAGTTTCTGAAGCTCAGGAAATCTTTCTGCTATAACATTTTTAACACCTTTAGTCAAAGATTGATCAGTTTCATTAACATTAATTCATAATCTCATCCCATTCCAGGATAGATTTACAATCACGTAGAAGCAGCTACAGATTGAAAAGTCCAATCTACAACAGAATGGCGGAGTTTCTCTGTTGTTAATGCAGCAGAATTTTACATCGGTAGTTATAATCTTCTATAATTGTCTTATACTGATATACTGATTTATAATCGAATTATTGCAAAGGATTTAACAAATAGAAAAAAAAAGTATAAAGTAATAATCTATTTATTTATTTATTAAAAAAACCTATTCTGACTTACGGTCACATAGAACATGCACATAGAAACTCTTCCTTTTTATCTAAAGTGTTGAAGAGTGTCAATGTTTCCACTTTAGAAATCGAAGACAAAAAGATATATACATATATGTACATATACATGCACCTATATTTTTTTATATGCATATATATATGCATATGTAGGCATGCACATTTTTGCATGTGTATCACTATGTATATATAATAAAATATACAATACAGTATGTACATGCATATGTGTAGGTATATGTATATGTGTGTGTATCAGAGCCCAGGAAATCAAAATAGGAAATGAACAGGAAGAAAAAAAAAAGATAAAAAATAGAATTTAGATAAAAGGAATATACAAAATCAGCTATTTCAAGAACATAAAATACATATACATATAAGGAAATAAGGTTATAAGAAGTAGAGTTGATGGGGGAAAAAAGCTTAAATTCCATGAACATATATCCAGTTAGACCTTTTTTATTATTTTTACGAGGAAGTCTTCGCTTTACGCCACACACTTTGCATCCCCAGCGGCGAGATCAAACATCCAGCTGCACGGGGAGGAGAACTCTGCGCCGCCAACGTTCCGCGTCCCTTTGTGACGAAGCCGGAGACAACGGCGGGAACCCCGCCCCCTGGGGGCGCAGTCCCCCACCCCGCCGGC
>NW_010586804.1:7452-20954 GCF_000705375.1 Tinamus guttatus
TCTTACTGATACATATTCATTAAAAATGAATGAGATCTTTCAGGCACTTCAGATACCTACATCCTTCTAATCACTCTTTCAGACCAAATGCCTAGGAGGTGGCAGGTTACTGATTAGAGAGAAGGGCACATAAGGGGAATGAGCATGTGACTGATGAATACTGGATACAGTGAAAAAGGGAAATTTTCAGAATTTCCTCAGAAGCAACCATGATTTTTATGTGAAAAATGACATTTAGCAAGCAGATGCAAGTGACTGTTTCACTTGAACTTACAGAATAAGATCAGCTTCTGTGCTAGGTACTTTAGAAATAATAAAAAAAAAAAGTTCATTTTGAGCAGTTGCTATATATTCAGGATCATTAGGTTACATAGACCTTGTCAGGGATTACAGCCGGTCTGTGGAATCCCTGGCTCCATTAGCAGAGAAGGTTAACCTTGAAAAGATTAGAGTGTATCTATGAGGACTTGGAGCCGTACTCCGACTTGTATCCTTGGAAAGAGACTAGGAAAATACTTCAGCATAGGAAACAAAAATGAAGCGACGGCCAAGCTCCAGTGTGACTGGCACGGAAAGACCGGAAACGGTTCCTACCACGACCCAATGCATATCAGCTCACATTTAATTTCAGATTTCATCTGCTATTTTCATTACCTTCAGCAGTTTTGCAATTTGTCAATGCCACAAATAACTTGGTATCACGTGTACACTTCATCACCTTACTTTTCACTTCCTTTCCTGAATCATTTTAGTTTGCTGAACAGCACCAAGCTCTGTTCTGTGTTCAGTTCAGTTCAGGCCCGAGGTTCTCTCCATGGTGTATATGACTCATTCAGTGACCAAGACTGATTCTGGAACACTTTAATGTTGGTTTGTTTAATTTCAGTTGAAGATGATGTTTAGGGACATTCCTCTTTTCCAGCACAGCATGAGCATACAAAAAAAAAAAAAAAAAAAAAAAAAAAAAAAAAACCACACACACACACACACCACACACACAAAGCCAAAATGAAAGAGCAAAGGCCCTCCAATGAATCTATTAAGGCACACGGATAATATTTTCAAGAGCAACAGACTTTAAATGATCTAGACAAGTGGAACAGACTTACAAAAGAAAGTCAGAAGAGTGAGGAGGACAAAGGTCCCAAACTATGAATGCATTTAAGTCCACCCTCTTCAGACTGCATAATAAATTTCTATTTGTCCTCTCTATGCTTAGCATGAGAATGTATTTCTACATACAGTGTTTTTCCTAGTTATGACTGAAAAGATATCATATAGAAAATTTTGACTAAGACACAAGAAACCTACATGTAAGAAAGAATTATGAGAAAATATACTTCAATATTCAAGACTAAATGTGCTTTTATCACTCTACTGGCCATTTATTTCTTTCATCGTTAGGTAAAGTCTGACCCAGAAATCTGTTAAACTTGACTAGCTAGATTTTACCTCCCTTCATTGAATAGCGCACATTTTCTATACAGTCTGACTTGCACAGAAGAAATCTTGTATTTCTTCTGTAAGGACCAACCTAAATAAAGTGCAAATTAATGTCAAGAAAAAATTCCATTGTTCTAAAGAAAATGAATATCTATAAACTGATGTTGACAATTGAATGACAATACCAAAACCTCTGGTATTTAAATTATTTTAGAAAAGACAAACTTTTTTAAAGTGAAGTAATAGCAAATTGAATGCATATGATATTTATATGCTTATGTGCCGTAAAAAAACATAAATAGCATGAGCATTCCATGCTCTTTACATCTGACAAAAGGTAGAGCAAATGGTCATGAAACTTATCTGTACTATCAAGATGAAGAAAAACTTAGCATTTCTTCTTCCCTTACAGCCTCCAAAGTATATTACTACAAAGACAATATTTCAGAATTCTCAGAGAGTTCTCCAGAGAAATACACTGTGTACAATATTAACATATCTGAAGACTTCATCAAAACAGCATTTAAGCGTGGCAAACAAACCCTATTTTTCATAGTTGTTTTTATTTTAGTGCTTCCTTGAAAATTCCTGTTACTTCAGTAACCTCTTCTGTTAGCATGAGCAACACACAAATGACAACTTCTGTTCACGTGGAGAAAATGGTAAATTTGCTATTGGATCTAGGTGATATCAAAATATCATTTCAGTAGAACATACATGAACTCATCACATTCACAGAAAACTGATTTCGACCATTTTCTTTAATTTTCAACAGGAAATAATATTTTCTGCTATGACCTTTAAAAATAGTGCCCCTACAAGTATTAATCTCAAATCTAGCCACAAGCTAACAGACTCACTCAGCTAGGAAACAGTTAACAAACATACGTACTTTCTCCAACAATTAAAACACAAGAAATGAAACTTTTCTGAGACACTCTGCAGCTGCTGCAAGGTTTAATCCCTGAGTCCCCCTAGAATTCTTCTGTCCACTGTCCTTCTTCATGTTATCTATTTCATAATATCATCTATAATGACTTAAATTTGAGAGAGAATTTCATGACTCCTACAAGGAAAATTCTAAGAGCCTCGCCAAAATCTCCTACACTAAACCTCTGCTAAATGATCCTTTTGTACACATTATCTGGCTCCATTCACTGTGTCTTCGTGATCCTGAAGAGATTTATTACCACATTTTATACTTTCATACCTTTGTTCCTATTGTGTTTTTGGACTGTCTCGCAACATTTTTACATGTAGCTTCTCAGATTTTATAGTTCTTTATTTTTCCCATTTGGATACAATTTAAACTTTTTGAAGGATGCCGTTTCTTTCAAGAGCTGTCTTTAAAACTTTAAATGCTTGCTTCACCACATTAGCTTCCTTTGTTTCTCAAAACTAGAAACTATATATTCATATTCTCCCAGTCATATTTCTTAGGCTTCTACAGGTTGTACAAAAGCATTTTTTTTTTTAATAGAAGTCCATCTCTTCCAAAAAGAATTCTGCTATTCTGGAAGTATAGAGGCCTATTTCTTGCACTATTTTTCTCATATATGTGCTGAAACTTTTCCTCTTTGTTTCTGCTTGTTGTTCTGTATGTAGCATGGAAAATACAACAGGGGAAGTGAAATATTACTTCTACAACTTTTGAATTCTCCTTTTGCAGAAAAGTGTTCATGCTCTCCTCATTTCATAATACAATTAAGAAGGGATAGCAATAGTAAGTCATTTCAGAGTAACATGGACATCTTTTCTTGTTTTCTATTACATCCATTACAATATTCTGTTAAGAGTTTATTGATGTAATTATTATACAAAAATTTCTTATTTGATATTTCTGCTTAAAAATGGTATCGTACCTAGAAGTTGACATATAATATCCTCTTTAAAAATGATTTAACTGCCATTGTCATTAATTTGCATTCTATCTTGCACCCAATACCATGCTTCCCTATTACAGCATTATCAAGTAACTCACTGTCCCCTTCAGTATGTTATTTTTCTTTTCTTTTACAGGCAGCACTTACCACATTCCCCTGTGCCTCACAGGGCTACCATTTCTAAGTACTCTATGCTTTTTTTTTTTTTTAAAAAAAAAAGCCATCCTAATGAAAAGAAGCCATCCCTTCTGTTCATATTTAATGCTGCATATATTTCTGACTTTTCATAATGTATTAAGTCCCCTGAACCCCAAGCTACTCCAATTTATACTTTTGTCATGTCAGGGCACTTCCAGAGGAACAGGTCCAGAGTGAAGTGATATTGAGGCAACCAAGCTCAGAGTTTGGCTCAGCATCAAAACACATATCACTGCATATAAATGCCTATTTATAGAGAGCTGTGTGAACTACAAACCTTGAAACTTGCTATGCAAGGCTAACGATTGTACCATTTAAGGATGATGTTTATGAGTATGAACTCTTCATAGAGGTGAGAGCTGAAAGCAGATGAAAAGATTTGTAAAAAGTTAGAAAGAAAACATTTAAGTGTGGTAATTCGTTGTCATATCTGGATATGACTATGATTCTATGATTCTATGATATAATTTTGTCACAGCACAGAACAAAATCAAAGCTAGCAATTAAATTGAGAGAACAATCTCACTAGCTGTGATTTTAATATTTTTTGCCTAATAATGAAATGCATAGGTAGGAGACTGCATGCTAGACAGATTCTTTAATGTGTTTGCTCTAGAGGAATCTCCTGCTTTATATTCTTATCACATGTCAATGATAGTCAAGGTCAACTGGCTAATCCCTAGTTTGAAAACTCTAAATACATAAATATTACACTGACAAAGATCTTGGCTTTCATAAAATAAGATAAACTCATATTACTTCATTTATTTAAATTATACCACAAATGAGACACTTGTTACTCTGAAATTACTTATAGTAACTAAAAACTAACTGTTTTTATGCTTCACATACTAGGTTTGAAAATGAAAGACTATTATTCCATTAGATTACACTATAAAGATTAATATATATATATATATGAGTTTGTCATTCTTCCTTTGGCTAAATTTAATCAAAAAAAGATTGGAGCTAGAAATAGCGTGCTAAAAATGTTACTCAATGTTTCAAAAAAACCCCATCTTTTGTTAGGAACAGTAGACTTTCATTTCACAAGGAATTTCACTTTTAATTATGTTGACAGTCTGTCACCCAGATAATCTCAAATTCAGGAGAGGGTTTTCTGGATGGAAGATGCATGGCCTCCCAATTTACATCTACCTTCTCTTTTCTTCAGTGAGATTATCTGGGTGATAATACTGCCTCTCAAACAGAAGAGTCACCATCTCTTCTGGTTGTCACCTTTATTCAGCTAGCCTGAATACAGGTCATGTAGGCTCAGTTCATCCCCTGCCCACTTGGAAAGAGGAACTTGATCACATATCAACCTACGCAAGGTGCAGAGCAGGACTCTGGAGTGCATCTCCTCTGCAGCTGCACAGCTCACTACAAATGAGCATCCAGACGAGCAGAAATTGGTACTCTGTACATTATCAGGAGACACCAAAGAATTGCAGTTAGTACATGTGTCAAATTGCAGAATATTGTCTACTCTAAATTAAGTGTTAGTTCAGAGTAAACTAGCCTTGTTGAATGTTAAATGAGATCAAATAAATTCCCTTACATTTTTCACACAGCTTGCATTGTGATTTGCAGGAGGAACCTGACATTCAGCATTTGTACATACCCTGGCTTACTGCAGGAGAACTTGTTCACTAGCCCATAACCCAAGAGCAACTACTAGATTAATCCCCACAGGCAAGAGAAATGCTCAACCTGAAAATTTAGGCATGAAAAGTTTAAATATCTCATAAACGCAACAGGAACAGAAGAACAGAAATCCACATTGGAAGTCTAGGCATTAAAGACCCTTTACAGACAGAGCTCTTCATAGAATCATAGAATCATAGAATGCTTAGGGTTGGAAGGGACCTCTAGAGATCATCTAGTCCAACCCCCCTGCATACGCAGGGACACCTAAAGCACGTGGCACAGGACTGCATCCAAGCGGGTTTTGAAGATCTCCAGAGAAGGAGACTCCACAACCTCTCTGGGCAGCCTGTTCCAGTGCTCTGTCACCCTCACTGTTAAGAAATTTTTCCTTAAGTTCCTATGGAATTTTTGATGTTTCAATTTCCGGCCATTTCCTCTAGTCCTATCAGTGGCCACCACTGAAAAGAGACCATCCCCGTACTCTGCACTCCCTCCCTTGAGGTATTTATATACACTGATTAGATCCCCTCTCAGCCTTCTCTTCTCCAGGCTGAACAGGCCCAGCTCCCTCAGCCTCTCCTCATAGGGCAGATGTTCCAGGCCCCTGATCATCCTTGTAGCCCTGCGCTGGACTCTCTCCAGCAGCTCCACATCCCTCTTGTACTGTGGAGCCCAGAACTGGACACAATACTCCAGATGCGGCCTCACCAGGGCTGAGTAGAGGGGCAGGAGCACCTCCCTCGACCTGCTGGAGATGCTCTTCTTAATGCAGCCCAGGATTCCATTAGCCTTCTTGGCCACGAGGGCACACTGCTGCCTCATGGTCAACTTATCATCCACCATGACACCCAGGTCTTTCTCCGCAGAGCTGCTCTCCACAAGCTCGGTCCCCAGCCTGTACTGGTGGTCTGGGGTTATTCCTCCCCAGGTGCAGGACCTTGCACTTGGCCTTGTTGAATTGCATGAGGTTTTTCACCGCCCAGTTGTCCAGTCTGTCCAGGTCCCTCTGGATGGCAGCACAGCCCTCTGGGGTATCGGCTACTCCTCCCAGTTTCGTGTCATCAGCAAACTTGCTGAGGGAGCACTCTGTGCCTTCATCCAGGTCATTGATGAATAAATTGAACAGGACGGGACCAAGGACTGCCCCCGGGGGGCCCCCCCTAGCCACAGGCCTCCAACTAGACTCTGCACCGCTGATCACCACTCTCGGGGCCCTGCCATCCAGCCAGTTCCTAATCCATCTCACTGTCCACTCATCTATCCCACACTTCCAGAGCTTGCCCAGGAGGATGTTGTGAGGGACGGTGTCAAAAGCCTTGGTGAAGTCGAGATAGACGACATCCACCGCTCTCCCCTCGTCTATCCAGCCGGTCATTTCATCATAGAAGGCTATCAGGTTAGTCAGGCAAGACACCGAAGCAAAGAAGGCATTGAGCAACTCTGCTTAAAGCCAGCTATGTTCCTGAGTTGTGGATACAAGAGCAAGCAGGATGATGGAGCACAGACTGCGCGTGTGTTCCAGATGGGCTCGGGATTCGGCAATAATCACGTCAGAAGGAGGTGAATACATCGAGCATTTATTCAGGTGAAAACACATAAAAGAAGCAAAGTATGGATAACTACTCACGAGGTGATACCTGCCGGCGGGATACTGGACCCAAACATCCTCTCGAGCTGGCAGATCAGAGAGAGAGATTAACTGACCGGCTCCCGCGGAGACAGCGTAGGCCTCAGAGTTTGGAGTTTCTCCTCCCCCCGCTCTCTCCGCACTGTCCACTTTTATGCCCAATGCATCCTGGCACATAGGGTCAACACAACCCAGGAGGCAGGCTGAGGCAGGGACAAACTCCACCTTAAGTTGCGCAACTCTCCCCACCTGAATGCACAGGCACACATACCAGTTGGGGGTCCCAGCCCTCAATTCGAGGGCCCTGCCTTCCTCCTCCTCTTCTTTCCTCTCAGGTGATTGACCTTCAAAACTAGTTTAGAGCATATCTGCAGTTATGTTGGCTACAAGCCCCATTGAGAAACCACCTTCAACAGGTTTCCAGAGGGGGCTGCCTGTGAACCAGGCTGAGCAGCTGCATCCATGCTCCTTATCGCTCAGCCTAGGCAGGCAAACATCTTCTTTCTCAAGGTCTGGCCTCTGCTTCCCACGAGAGATTTTTATGACTCTACAGATCATAGAAATTTCCATCTCTAATATAGCATACTGATCAGGATTTCACTAGCCAGTAGAACCTGCTGCACTGCTCAGCTGCAGGCGGGCAAATAAACTAGAGCTTGTCCTTCTGCGTGTCCTTGACCTTTCAGAAAGGTGTGTTTTTTCCCAGCTGAGAGCAATGTCATGAGTTTATCTTAATAGGTCCCTTAATGTTACAATTAATCTGAAATACCAAAGATTCTTACATAAGGAAAGCAAGCGTGTTTGTCAGTAAAGCCTCCAAACTCATGTCTCTTAATGGCTGAATAATGAAATAATAAAAAATATGATTGCAAAACTACATCAGGCACAGAGCTAAATTTATTTTTTAGTTCTGGCAGCCAAACTGTTTACTTAGGCCAGTAAGTAGGTCTTCAGAAAGTAAAGCAGTGTAACTCTATCGTTAGCATCGCTCACTAGATTTCTATTGCCTAGTAGTGGATGAAACCAGCCTTGGGCAACTGCAAAAATGAATTTTAAATTCCACAAGTCTATTTTTTCATATTATTTTCTACATTACTCTTTTATATTCAAGGCAGGAGTAATCTTACCATATGTTTGGCTCTTCCAGCATACATATTTTTTTTTTTTAGTTTCTCCTTAAGTATAAACCTCTCTCAGTGTTCACAATCACTGAATCTTCTGAATACTGTCTTCATTTCAAGCAATAAAATAATTTATTAGAAAATCAATTCTGCAATCCTACTTTGTCTACTGTTTAGTATTAAACTTTTGGCTCCAGCAATATAACAAAAATCTAAACTTTGGAAATTTGTTAACTACTGTAGAATGCACAGTTTTAACCACAAACTCATTCTGAATCCTACTATTTTCTTTTTGAGGGCTTAGTATGAAAACAGATCTGTGATGGATGTCACATTTAAGTATTTTCCTATAGAGACATAAACACACACAGTTGCCTGTGTACAAACACACACATTTTCCTATACACATATTTATGATAAGTTGGAGCCAGAATTCCAAAATGCAAACATAGCTCTCTCACTATTTGATTAGGATGTGATTATTTACATGACTACAATCACTTAATCTTAGTGAACTAAAATAATTTACGTGACTACGACAGATACTTAAAAAGAGGACAGGAAAAAGAGAAAAGAAAAGAAAACACCAACACTTATACCTAGCAGGGGTTTAATTCACAGCCCAAAGAAACACATGAGGATGATATAGCACCTGATACCATCTAATACAGAAGAAAATATTTTCATAAATTATCTACATTACATGCTAAAAACGTTTTCATTATGCTACTTCTGTCACAAAACATACAGTTTATATGACATATTTGCTTTAACAATCAAGAGAAAAATATTCATTATATCCTTGTTTCCTCCCAGGCCATAAGATTACCATGCTAATAATCTGAACTCTTAAAAATAATAATAAAATCTTAAAAATAAATAAAAATAAAAATGTAGTTCTACAGTAAAAGAAATGTTAAACATGAGCTCCTAAGAACTGGCTAGGAAGAAATTTTTCTTTGTTTTATTTCTCTCTCCCCAAAACAAATCCACTCACCAGCCACAAAATATAAACAAAAATTAGGAAGATATTATTGGAAAATGGAAACCAAATACCTTCTAGTAACTTAAAGTTAGAACTTTGGGGCATTTTTTCCACTTTCTTAACAAGTCCATGTAATTTCAAAAACCAACTTAAGTGATAAGGTTTAATTCAACTTTATTGTATATACTATTATGGAAAACTAAAAGAGCACAAAGGAGAGAGTATACCTGAGGGGAAAGTGAAGCTGTTCTCTAACTGCTGTAATTTATAGATAAATTTAAAATACATGCATATTTAAATCCAAGAAAAGCATTTCTTAGTGCAAATATTTCTGGCTTCGCAATTTAAAGGATATAAATATGCATGTCGACTCAGAAACAGCTAAAATACTTCAAAAAGGTGACAGTAAAGTGTCTGTGTTGAAAATGTTGCAGTTTGAAAGCCGTAGTGGTAGTGGTGGTGGTGGTGGGGGGGAAGGAGATATCAAAAAAAAGTATCGGATTCACGAACAGTCCGTGGACCGTAGGTCCGATCGCCTTCCTAGGAGCGAATCGAGTTCCCAAATAGTGTAATCAACTATAAGCTCGACTCTGGCAGTATCGGATTCACGAACAGTCTGTCAACTGTAGGTCCGATCGCCTCCCCCCAGGCAAGTAGTCAAGTTCACAAACAGTATGATTTATTCAAATGCAACATTTACAAAGCAGGTTTCAGATGTCAGTACAGGAACTTCTCTACTAGAGCGTGGGGTTTTAGCTAGCTCTGATGTACAAATGTGCAATCATCACTCACCCCAGAAGATGGGAGAGGGCTCTCAGTCTCGAGTCTCCTCAGGCGGCATCCTGACGCGAGGGGAGGAAAGGGGGGATCAGGGCATCAACTGATCCAGAATTTATGATGGATTCTTCCCTCTCACTTCTTAGTCTCTTCAGGCAGCGTCCCAGCGCGAGGGGAGGGAAGGGGGCTCAGCCTGTCGACTGACCCAGGAGTTACGATGGTTTCTTCCCCTCCAGACTTTTCATCCTTAGTTCACCTTTTATACTTTTCTTTACATTCAGGTGGAGCTTGAGTGACTAGAGTCATACTTAATATTGTTATTGATTGGTGAAAAAGTTTCTCGCTTTCATTTAAAGGCACAGTCAACCGAAAATCTAGAGCGCATGCTCAGTGAGGGGTGGTCGTACCTCGGAGGCGGGTAACTTTTGGGATGGAGGTACCGTGGAGGAGCAGAGTCTGTGCATACCAACCATCCTGGAAGTGGCAACTGTGTAGCACCCCAAGCAGGCCTCTGTAATGCCAGAGCTGTGTTAGGCCCTAGTTTTCCTCTCAGTTCCTGCTTTCAAACAATTCTTCCACAAACACTCCTTCCACAGTGTCTTCAACATAGACAAGAACATATAAAACACAGGGAATATTTTCTTCAAATTTAAAGAAATGCCAGGTGTTCACATTGACCCAATGCTGTACCTTCCTGTCCTGTGCAACACCAGGTTACACCGCTACTGACACGTGCATTTGGGGGATAACATACATTGAGCCATGTATTTTCAAGTCCCTGTTTGCTATGATCACTATTAATTCACATTTCAGCTCTTGCCCTCATTTGTTTGGTAAACTGCCATAACTTGCTTTTCCTTGAACTTGCCTCCCAGGAGATGCAATGGCCAACAGCACTGAAGTCTGGCTATTTAAAGTTCACTGCTTCTGTTTAGCTATTCTCTCTCTTTTCCTTAAAAGCACAATAACTCCATCACTTTGACATGTTACGCCCCATTTTCACATTCTCAAGAAAATCCCACTGCTTAGACAGAATTCTTCCAACTTGTATCTTTAGCTTTCAATAATGGGAAGCTGTAACAAAAACATCAGGAATTTGATGTTAACTGCTTTGCTATATTCCTTTCTCAAAAGATTTCTGGGAAATCCTTCCTACCACAATTTGCAGTGCTTTGAGTGAAACTGTAATTGCTCACAAAAGCACAGACCTGCTATTCCAGGTTTGGTAGGGTGCAGTGCACCAACACAGCAGTGATTTTTTTCCTCCTTTAAACACCATTTATGGACTTTCAGCACATCCCATTGCTTCTGCATTCTGAGTTCCAGACCACACATACACATCTGATTTATAGAACAACACATCTTTCTCTTATCTGCCCTTCCTATTATAGTAATATTATACTCAGAGAAGTTATCCCACAAGTCTTCATTACGTCAATTAAGTCGTAATGCCAATTGCATATTAAGACTTTCAGCTCCTCTTGCTCATTCTTCCTGTATTAACATCCAGACATTTCAGATGTCTGGTTGGTAGGAAGGAAGAAAAGTAATAAGCAAAGCAAGACAAGAAAACAACAAGCTGATAATGGCCTTAATGGTAAAGATTTCACAATTTTCCCCTTAAATAGTTTCAAAAAGTCATTTTTAATCCCTTAGCTTGTTCAGTTACCCTTTGATTAATAGTAAACTTCTGCCTGGAATCTCTCCAGCCATTCTCCTTCACACCTGGTTTATAACTGCAAAATAGAATAAGCTCCTAGAAGCTCTCAAACTTTAGTCATTCAAAATCAAGTTTTTCAGAGAGAATATTCCTGTCTCTGTAGAACTGAACATGACTAGAAATGTCTATCCTTGCCTATATCCAATCTGTGATGTGAAGAACAGCCCTGATTTGTGCTGAATAATTGTGTTTCTAATTAAAAAAAATGAAGTAAATAAGGAAAATATCCTTTCCTCTCTACCCCGAGTCCTCAGATTGCATACAGTTAATCGTGACAATACTGAGCTGAGATTAATCAAGCCAAAGTATACAAGCATGTCAGAGATGTAGGTCTACTATGTACAGTGCAGAATTAAGAAACAAAGCTTTTTTTTTTAAAAAAAAAAAAACCTTAGATTCCAATGTCCTCTCTTAGGAGTCAGAAATATGATCAAAGTATAGCAAGTGCTACTGAAAGTAGAAAACAAAGTAGTTGGAAAAAGTAGAAAAAAATAGCTTATGAAGAGTGAAAAGGACTTTTTTAATAGATAAAACCTATTAAAATTCTTGAATACATACTGAAAGATTATATAAAATTCTATTTGAAAGAGTGCAGAATTGAAAGTGCATTGGTGTTTTGATGATGATTTGATGAAAAACACGTTGCAGAACATTTTAAGAACACAGGTTTCTGCTTGCAAACTGAAATCACCCCATTTGTACAGAGAAAGTAGTGAAAAACTTTCAGGTTGTACAATTGAAGAAAACCTTTCATGAGAATCAAGTTTTTCTCTGATGCATTTGCAACTACTTTTGAGGGAAAAAAATAAAAACAAACAAACCTAAAAACAAACCCCTTCTTTAATTTCCTTCTTTAAACCCATCAGGAGTCAGTGAAAGGCAGTACCTTTACTTAGAGACTCAACGCCTAACAAGGAAAAGGGCCTGGAAAGCTTTTTCCAGTCCGTGTTTAGCACACACTGCTTTCTCCAGGACCACATGAAAAACACTCCTTGATTTCTTTACCAGTCACCAAGTCATTTTTCAGCTTCCACAAAGCATATTTTACTAAGCAGACAAATCTTTTACAGGCTGATGGACAAGGCAGTGTCCTCCACCTATAAGCATTATAAGCACCTGTGAACACCAAGAGGTGGTTTCGCCATTCCTGCAAACACCTTTTCTTTGCAAATCTTTGCCATAACTTTCTCAGATCTGAACATGATTGTATGCCTGGATAGGAAACAAAAAGTTACATGAACTTTTATGCCTTGGGAGTAAAACCCACTCCTTATAAACCCCCGCCAGATTTATTAGTCTGAAAAATTGCTCAAAAACTCTGGAGATGCTCCTCTAAAAGTAAAATACAACACTCATGAAATTCTGTTTAGACTCCTTGCATAACTCTTCCCCTTATTATCCTTCTTTTATTTTATGTCACACAAGATACTTGAGCTTGAAGTTAAGATCCTTTTCTCCATAACAGCTAGCTCCCCCACTGCATACCAAAAGCATCTGTCAGGCATCACTAGCTGATATGGAAACAAGAATAATATCACAGACAAAGGATTATAGCCAGAGTTTAGAGGAGTAAGACCAGAAATTATTCACAGATGAAGTTTACACACAAAAAATCAATAAAAATAAAAAATAAAATACAATCTGAATGCACATATTTCAAGAGCAATATATAACTCATTCTACAGCACAGCCTAACCATTACCACTGTGTCTTTATCCTAATTGAGGAAAAAATGCAGGTCACATATAATCTAATCCATGGCCAGATGCTAAGCTTTGATTCTCACAGGAACCAGTTGAAGAAGTTGAATAAGTAGTGGGTGATCAGAGGTGCAGAGTCTAGTTGGAGGCCTGTAGCTAGCGGGGTCCGCCAGGGGTCAGTCCTCGGTCCAGTCCTGTTCAATTTATTCATCAATGACCTGAATGAAGGCACAGAGTGCTCCCTCAGCAAGTTTGCTGATGATACCAAACTGGGAGGAGTAGCTGATACCCCAGAGGGCTGCGCTGCCATCCAGAGGGACCTGGACAGACTGGACAACTGGGCGGTGAAGAACCTCATGAAATTCAACAAGGCCAAGTGCAAGGTTCTGCACCTGGGG
>NW_010586804.1:32350-62145 GCF_000705375.1 Tinamus guttatus
CTTCTGCTTGAGCATTGCCGCAAGCTCCCTGCTCATCCACACAGGTCTCCTGCCCCCTCTGCCTGACTTGTTACACACAGGGATGCACTGTTGCTTGGCGTGGAGGAAGTGCCGCTTGAAAACTAACCAGCTCTCTTGGGCCCCCCTGCCTTCTAGAGCACTAGCCCATGGGATTCTACTGAGGAGGTCTCTGAAGAGGCTAAAGTTGGCCCTCCTGAAGTCCATCGTCGCAAGGCTACTTACAGCCCTGCCACCTCCTCGTTGGATCCTGAACTCCACCAAGTCATGGTCACTGCAGCCGAGGCTACCCCCCACCTTAATATCTCCTACTAGGCCCTCCCCATTTGATAGCACGAGGTCCAGTAGCCCACCTCTCCTCGTCGGCTTCTCCACAACCTGCGTCAAAAAGTTATCGTCGAGGAGCAGTTATCGTCGGGGAGCAGTTTTGTCAAGGGAAGCCTTGCTCTTTCATCGATTGCCCCAAAGCTCATATCAGTCTAACTCTGCTCATGTTTTTCATTTTGCTCAAGGAATAAAGTAAATCTTAGGCACGATTATGCTAAACCCCTCTTACTGACAGATTCATATCGTGCAGGTAAGAGCAAGTAAAGAAATAGAACTGGAATGATTTTGGAATCTGAGCACTGATATCAATGAATGACTAATATCTACCTCCATATTTAAATTATCTCTGCTTTCCTACGAGGGAAGGGATTCTATGGTATCATTAAATATAATTCCTCAGACAAGCATTGTACAAAGTATTAAATTCTGCACCTTTAAAAAGGACAGACAACAAAAGATTAACTAGCAATATTAAAGAAAAGCCTTCCTGGTTTTTATTTTCCAAGTATCACTGCAATACATGGCAATACAAAACATTTCTTCTCTTGCTAGCACAAAACAGAATTGGATTTCTGTTGCCCTCCATGGTTATTTCTTAAGGGACTCCTGTTTAATCACTTTAGATATGTAATAGAAAATTAAAGAAAATGTGAAGATAGTGCTTTTTTATCCAATTCCAACACTTTTCACTTAAAACAAGTGACCTGGCTCGATATTTTAACAGTTGCACTTGCATTTGTCTTAATTCAGTTTACTATATTTACTATTCAGTTTACTAGTTTACTCTGCTATTTGTTAATGCTTTCCAGCGAAAATTATTACAAAATTGATTACAATCCAAATATTTTAATTTCTGGCTGAACCTGGCTTTACCTTTGTTCGTTTGTAACAATTGCTGCTGCATTGTCTATTGAGTTTTAAGCCTTCTTAACAGATGAGGATGTACCAAGAGATTATGCAACCATTTCAGTAATGAGGAGAAAACCACTTTTTCTAATTTGTTTTAATACTACAAGACTCAACCATAAGGAAAAACATGTTGCCAGTAGAGCATAAGCTAAACGTTGATAGTGTTTTGATGCAAAGCAGACTATACTAGTAGAGTCGTGGGAGCCAGATGGCAAAAGTGATATTACCCATAATTGTGAGTATCAGCTGATACTTGTGCTAGCTTTTCTATAGCTACGGGAGATGCGTATTTCATAGTCAGCTGAGCCGCAAATGGCAGGGTAATTTATTTAATTTTTCCTTTTAAAATTATACTTTTACTTCATGTTGTCTCTCTTTCTCTGAAATTTTAGTATCATATCTGTCACAGGTACAAATTGTCAACCATTTGGCTGCTTAAAGGAGTACTTTTGCCACTTCACCTGTGCTCAAAAAGGTAGCTGAAATCAGAAGTTTTAATGTTCAACTTGTAGCTCTACAAGAGTTTCTTTTTATAGAGGACTGTAATAGTAAGAACATCAAGGAGTTTTTTTTTTTTTTTTTTTTTCGTTTTGGATCGATTTGTTTCCATTTGAAGTTTGTATTTGTTCCTGTTAACTGACTCACTTTTTTCAAGTTTAAAAAAAAATAAAATCAAGAACTTATTCATACTTCTTTCTAAGTAAGTTTCTTTTATTTTCCTGAAATTCAAACCTCAGAATGTAGTGAACATGTTTATAGGTGAAGAACTCTTATTTTCCTTATGAAAAACTCTGCTCCCATTTCCATTATCTGTCATTTTATCTAGCCAAATATGAACCATTTACATTGTTAAGGTTAGAGAAGTGCTTTATGCACTTGAGAAAGAAAAAAAAAATTCCAAGTGAATGAAAAGCCTAAAAGGAAAATGTGGAACTTAAAATTGAAGCCTGTAATATTATAGGGCCTACTTTGTTTCATGCTTTAAATGCTACTATCCCTGTAATTTCTCTGATTTTAATGGCACCCACTTTTAAGCACTGTATTTGGACTTCTTAAGGCAGTGATCTAATCCTTCTGGATCATCAGTTTCTGTAACATGTGGGTTTTGATAAAATGCAGTATAATTTTCAAGATAAGGTTATTTCAGCATAGACAGCCAAGTTAGGAATAATTAAGGACCTTTTGAAATTGGCTACAATTTTGCCTGTTTACTCAGTAGATTGAAACTTTATTTATGCTTTATTAGTGATATGTTAGAGTATAAAGGGGAAAGGGGAAATGATTTATTCATTGTAAATGTAAACCCCTGCAATGTAGCTACCGTATACTTAAATATATTATCCTATTGTAACTTTGGCACTACAATTTTGGAGCCTGCCTTATAGAATTGTCTACTTCAGCCCTTTCAAATAAATGAAAAATTCCAAGTTTTAATGTCATTCTGGAAAATAAGCTCACGTGATGATAATATTCCTTTGAATGGCCTTTAAGCAGAGAAACAATAATAATTGTTGTAAAATACACTAAACATAAGTACTTCAGTGAAGGACAAGTAGTTTTGAAATTCAAAACTGTAGCAATTGCAGCAATGCAGCTTCAGTGTTTTAATTCAAGCAGTTCACACATCTGAGTTAAATGTTTAGCAACTGAAGTACTGAGAGAACTTCACTTGCTTGTTGCACTCCCTTTGAGATAGCAACACTAGGCATATAATTCAGTTTCCTAAAATCCAGTTTGACTGGGCCGACAAAACAATGAGTCTAGAGGATATAAAGATTATTATGTAGGCTGTTCTACAGTTGATAAATGATTTGCATTTATCAATTAAAAGTTGCAGCCCTACAATGACTAGAAGTTTGTAGCCATAACTAAATATTACCAGTGCTAAAAGCTAAATAGATGCACTTTATGTATTTCTAATGTGTATTGAATAAAAAACAGCATATTTTAAAGGCTAAAAAGGACTATTAGAATCATATAATCTGACCTTTCCAGCATAAATTATATAGTATTTCACAATAAACCAGGGCCCAAATTGTAGCAAATGATCCAATCTGGAATAAAAGCTTCAACTAATGTAAAATCAAAAATGTCCCTTAATATATATTCCAACGTGTACTCAACCTTGCTTCAGGTATTACTTGCAGTTTGAAATTATGTTGAAATTTGTACCGTCCTTTTTTGTACTGAAATGTGTACTGTCCATGGGTCCTTCAAGTGAGTAGGTTCCTTTGCCTTGTTGGAGGAAGAGCTACCCGCACCTCTAAGCACAGCTTTGGTAGCAACACCATTGCATGAGCAGACATGTGGGGAGAGGAGGCTGGAAGGGTTGAAATCCAAGCAAGGAACAAAGGACTTGATTGGTAGTCAGCTCAGGCGGGGTGCATCAGAGCAGCACTTTGCACTTTAGTTAAAGTGGTTTGTTAAATTTCCCTCATTTTTCTGCCCTAATTAAAGTTATGACTTCCTGATGAGTATTTGTTTAGATTCAGGGAGCTGCTCCTTCCCAGTTCTCCCTAATCTGATTGCTTTATGAGCACCACTTAGGTCCCCCAGCAGATATATAGCGGTAGGATGCAAATAAGGATTGGCATATCAAGTGTGCAATTAAATTACATAGTCTATGCACAGCTGACCTGGGTGAAATTCACCTCCTTTTGTAGGAACCTGTGCAAAGTGAGGCCATGTAAGGGGTTAATAAGGTTGCGGTGACTAGGTACCTAATCTCGCCCTTTGCTTCAGTGAAAATAGCTTGCTGTTTGGATTACGCGGAATTAGTTTAGCACAGGCAGAAAACACCGAGAACTAGAACTAACAGGACACCACCTCCTGCTCTTGTTGCAAGCTGCACCTAATCACGCCATCTGCTTCTTTAAACACTGCTTGCTACTTATGCTGCATCATCCTGCTCTTGCTGCAGCCACGAGATAAGATATCAGCTGTGAAGAACTGGTAACCATAAAATAAGGTATGAGGGAGTTGCAGCTGTCTACAAAAACATGAACTTCTCCCCAGGCGGGCGCGGATCTCAGGTAGTGCAAGAGATCCGTTGCCGGCTGGCTAATAAAGCTTGCCCTTTTGGTGCTTCAATTTCTGGCTGTTTCCTCTAGTTCTGTCGGTGGCCACCAGTGAAAAGAGGCCAGCAAAATCCTCTTCACTCCCTCCCTTGAGGTACTTATAGACACTGATTAGATCCCCTCTCAGCCTTCTCTTCTCCAGGCTGAACAGGCCCAGCTCCCTCAGCCTCTCCTCACAGTGGCAAACTTAGCTGTACTTTACACACAGAAGTCACCAGACCACATTTGCAGGCCAGCTGGTGACGGACTGAAAGCACCAAGCTAAGAGGCCTGTAAGATAGAACCCAAGGACTTTCCTGTGGGATAATATCCCTTACTGTTAGTAAATCTTTGCATTTGACATAGCATGAAGAGGAAAATACCCGTAGACTTGTATGCGTTAGAAAGATTCACACCACTCTGAATGCAGTGATGAATAGTCCCAAGTAGACGGGATGACACCAAATGTAGCTGAGCTCTGTCTATGCTGTTAACACTTCTGGAGCTGGGTATCATCAGCAAACTTGCTGAGGGAGCACTCTGTGCCTTCATTCAGGTCATTGATGAATAAATTGAACAGGACTGGACCAAGGACTGACCCCTGGGGGACACCGCTAGCTACAGGCCTCCAACTAGACTCTACACCACTGATCACCACCCTCTGAGCTCTGTCATCTAGCCAATTCCTAATCCACCTCACTGTCCACTCATCTATCCCACACTTCTGGAGCTTGCCCAGGAGGATGTTGTGAGGGACAGTGTCAAAAGCTGAGCTGGTATCTTTTTCCTTTATGTTACTTCAGAAAGGAGGAAATGTGCTTTAACTAATAATTTAAGCAAGCATAATAAATGCTTGCAAACCTGCACTGAAAGCCTTGTAAAAATTGTTCCAGTTGCAAGTCAGAGCATCCCAGAAAAAAAAGCCTATTAGACACAGTACTAGAAAACCTAAGCAAATGCCCCAAACAATCCAGTTGAACACATTATTCTGAGACCATGTTATGATTTAGCAGACTTTTTTTTTTTTTTTTTTTTTGTTTTCAACTATTATTCTCAAATCACTTCTATAGGGACAATATCAAGACTATCAAGTCACACTTCTATGGAGACAATAAAGTGTAAGCTGTATAAGCTGGTAAATAAATTTTGGACACGTACTTTGGAAAGATTCTATGTTGCAAACAGTAACAGCCAACAGGAACAATAGGGCACTTGGCTAAACAAGCTGGTGTGTGAGAAGCCCAGCACGGTAAGAGCATTCTTGCATGAAATCAGGGTATTCGTATTTCAGAGAGAATGAACATGGCTGGGTTCAAAGCCAGAGCCATAAGGAGATCTGAATAATTGAAATTAAGAATCAGCAGAGGAGCATCACCATGGCAGAAAAAGAGAGAATTGGACAGAAAATTGGTAGACATGATGAAATTTGTGCAAGGCAGGAAACAATCTGGCAAAAATTAGGTACTGCACGTTGAATCAACTTGTTTTTTTGTCATATCTGTGCCACTTTAAGAGAGACCTTAAAATAGATCCAAAATGATACTTATAAACATGAATTAGTCACTATACCCTCCAGCTGTGAGCATAGAATCAAGTCCAACTCTAAGTCCTTCAACACCGTGCGTGTTAAACCACATCCCTAAGTGCCTCATGTACATGGCACGTGTCCAAAAAAATACAAACCTAGGGAAATACTATAGGTTTATAGCCGTGAGTCAACACTCAGCTAAGGAAATGCCTGTGCTGACTGAAGGCATTACCCAACCCTCAGTTGTTGGTGACCCCCCCCCCCACCTGCCTCATGCTACCCCTCCATGCTCAGGGGAGGGATGACTTAGGAAGCCCTCACACAATCCAGGCCAAATCAGATAAATCAGCTCCCCTCTTTGGGTATTTCATCTTACCTACGTGGCTTTGCCTGTGGTGACGTAAGGAAGAGTCAGGAGATCCCTTCTCTCCTCAGCAGACCTGTGTGCCTGCGTGGGAGGCAGGATGATGAGCCACACAGCAAGGTCTTCAGGTGGCATGGCTGAAGCCAAGACAGGCCATTTGTGGCCTACTACAGACCTCTGAGCTTAAAGCAAAGGACACTTTCTAGAAGCTCAGCTTTGGCGGCACAGCTCATTACAGAAACATTAGCAGTTCTCCAGCAGCAGCCCATGGTGTTAATGCCAGAGGACTGAGCTCAGCTTGGGGCTGCAGAGGGAATTTTGATTTGCCTAGTGCCCTGCAGCATATTATACCACAGAAAATCAGCAGTAATAGAGCTCTGCTCTGCCTCTGTATGCCATCCCATCCAGCGTACACCTCTGCTTTATATTAGGTGCAAGATAGCTCCAAGGCAGGAATAGCACCTGGGTTTCATCCAAGGGAGAATACTAAAACAATGAACTCCCTTCAAAAATACAAAACCCTTTAAAAATCTGTCACTTTGACAAAGATTGAGGGTCAAAAATGTACATAGTATTTAAAAAAAAAAAACGCACACACACAACCACCACTTGGAAATTAGGCACTGAACCTTACACTTTCTTTTGAGGTCAGTTCTCTGTACTCTGTCAAAGCTGATCATCAAAGTCCCTCAGCTAAAGGACAACAGGCAACACCTTTGGACTAAGGGCAAGCTTTTGCCTAAACTTAGACGCTCCATACAACTTGTCAAGCCAAACCAGGCAGTTAAAAGGTTCCTAAATAATGAAAACATGCACAGTTAAACTATATACAATGAATTTTAAGACCAAATTTCAAGTCAGCTACTGATAGAAAAGCCTAAGGAAGGAATCAGACCTGCAGGTATTCATTACATGGACTCCTACCTTAAGCACCTATAACTTTCCATTAGACAGAATTAAAAAAAAAAAAAAGGAATTTTGCTGATCTTCAATCAAAATATGCCCACAAAATGACATCATGAGAACTTTTTAGGACACAGGCAAAATAATTACATTGCAGTCTGTTGACAAATGCCAGAGGCATACTACTAAAGCAGCATGCCTGAGCAATTGCTGTTACTGAACCTGTTCAGAAAAAAGATTTTTAATCAAGCTATTAATCCAGATGCCATCTTAACAGTTTTCTTGCAAGTCTTTATACATATTTATATGTATATGCATTATATATAATATAAACTTTTATATATTATACACTATATAACATTCATAATTCTTTATAAATTTTATTATATTCCCAACACAAGTGCTGAAGTAGTAGCATGAACTCAGGTACTAGATGATAAACAGCATGAAATCCCCCAAAATTTTAAAAGGTATAGTGTAACAAAGACGTCCTTATTACTGCTGCATGAAAAGGAGATTGTGTTATATTCCAAACACAAACACTAATCATACATAACACCTGGGAAGTTATTCTGCAACCATGAAGAACTTAATAGAGTAATATTAAAAAAAAAAAAAAAACTTTCTTTTTATTGGAAAAGCCCATGTGATCCTCAAAATAATAGCTTACTGAAACACACCAGTAAGTGAAAGGATGTTCATGACACTTAAAGGACTTCCTTATATCGCCTGCAAAACAACAATAATTTATTTATCAATCAGCGGAGATCGTTTTCATACTTCAAATTGGAAATAGACTCATTTGTTATTCTCCTTGGTTTTTCATTTCTGAAATTAAGCCAAAACAAAAAAGATACTTGGAATTCAGACTACTAGTTTCATTTGCAATGCATGTCACCATCACACCAGCAGTACAGGGGCTTTGTAAGGCAAAGCCCTGTTCTACAGATGCCCTCCTCTCGCGCTCTGCGGGAGGTATTTCCACTTACCTACTGCCGAAGGGAGAATGCTGCCTGTCACAGAGCTTTAGTATCACCAAGCATTTATAGTTTACAGGCAGTACCACTGACACAGGAGTGAGGAGAAAAAGTACAAATAGATAAGAGGAATAGGAAAAAAAAATCTTCTTTTTTTAAATTAAAAAAGAGCAGCAAAAAGCATTATTGATAATTTTTGTCCCTCTAGTTCCTAATGGATTCCACAAAAGCACCTTCCAGAATCCATTGGCATAACCCATTTTTTTTGTAGTGAACTCAGAACTGAACACAAATAAGCAGCAGTGGCCCGTACATTTGCACCTTTAAAACTGGAAGAGAAGAGGTCTTTTTCTCTCCTCTTTCTTCCCTAAAAAGTTGATAGTATCACTAACTAGATGAAACCGTAGCTTAAAACTTAAAAACATTTTATAAAGTTTGTCCACTTCTGTCATAAAATTCTACACAAACTGAAGCTAAACAGGGACTGTTTCAAGGCACTCTCCTTTAATTGGATTAGCTTCCACATCATTACAACCGTGAAGTGACAAAGTACCTTACATTGAGTCACATTTGCTCTTCTCTTTGCTCACTCCTTCATGAGACAAAGTAACCAGAGAGTCAAGAACAGTCCTTCATTGAGCAACAGATAAGTGAAAGGTCAAACACGAGCACTTAAGGGGAAGGATTACACAGTCCATAAGCACACAGAGCAAGATATCTAGTAGTTTGTTTCCACGTGGCTGTACTATGCCTGCAATGCTTGTGTCAATACACGTATGTTTTATAGGTCTTAATTAAACCTTTGAGCCCTCAAAACCATTTGCACTAAAAGAGAGGATCTGTTTTTCTCTGCTGTCTTTAATATAACTGATGGAGAGCAACCAGCACCTAACAGTTGTGGGTTTTTTTTTTTTTAATCTCTTCTCTGTGCTCCAAGCACAGGCCAAGACATTTGAAAACACATGAAAGACAAAATCACCAAAACACAAGGCAGCAGCTACCCCAGGTGACAGGCACAAAAGAGTTCCAAGTATCATAAATTCAACATTAGTTTTCTCCATAGCAGGAATATGCAAACTGCCTTAGTTTGAATAGCAACTTAGTCAGACATCCCATGCTGATGTAGTGCCCTTGACAGCACTAATTCCTTGTTACACCTCAATTCCACACACAGTTCAGGGTCTCCCACAGAGCACGATACAGCGCTGGCAGGGATGTCCCACGAGCACCCGTGTAATGTGCAGGTCATGGCTGGGAACCTCAAAGCCAAGAGGTGCAAGTTGCTCTCTTTGAAGAATTTACATATTCATCAATTTACTTATTCAGATGGCTCTAAAGGTCTATCTGATTCTGCCCAATTGCTCAGCTAAAGATAGCCTGCCTGGGACAGAGACTCTCCCCAGACTCTCCTCCATTATTACTTTCAAAACCAGTCCACACCAGCATCTTAGCAACTCAAATATTTAATGAAATCCAAGTTGAGACTGTGGAGAATAAGATAACTTTGTTTCCTCTGGCAATTTACAGAGGGCTTTTTTTTTTCTTTTCTTTTCAAGGAAATGCACGTCTTCCCTACATGTGTCATCTGGTTAAGGTATCTCTGGCCCCCCAACTTCTCCGTATGAACCAATAAAATCCATTGCTGTGAAGTGTGTAATGAAAGGAACACAATTTAAAGCCATCCATCCAATTAAAACCTTTTTAATGAAATATCCAGAGATTAATAAATCTGTCTTCTCAAGATAAAATATTGAGTTGTGTTTGTACTTACAAGTTACTGTCCAATTTTAGACAAGCGCCACAATAGCTTCACCACAACTAATCAACTGAACAAAAATACCAGAAATAGCTAATGGGAAAAGGAACTTGGAATTGGGGTTTCGCAGTTTTCATTCAGCAGTCACATTAATTCTCCCCCAAAGTGGCTGATAAGAAGGATAAGTACAGAGCCAGCACCACAAACAGATGTGCTGAATTAAGAAAGGAAAAATAAAACAAAAAATACAGCATAAAATAGTAATATTCTTCAAATATATTAACATAACCGACTTATTTTTTTCCTCCAAAAATCATGGAAAGTGAGGGGAGAAATAATGAACAATTGTAGAAAAATAAAAGTTGTTTTAGTATTTAACAATAAAAACAGGAAGAAGCTGCTTTCTACATGTTAAAATGCAGTTTTCTTTTTAAGCCAGGACAGCATTATAAAGCACCTAAGCACTTTTTATTACAGTAATGACTGAGTTATCCTTCTATCATCTTACAGGGAATAAGACTTGTCAATGATACAGAGAGTCTCAAGATGGCTCATGAAACATAGTAAAGGATCCAAAAATTGCAAGAGCAGCTACCAATATAAGTATTGGCATACTTCATGTTTCTTTTCAGAAAACTACTATATTTGATATACACAGCATATATAACATTTTCACGAATGAAAATAAAAAACAGATGAAATACAGAACAGTCCAGACAAGCTAAATTCAATATCAAACAGCTTCCTATACCTTCTCTAAAGCCTATATATTACAGTCATTGCAGGTCCACCAGTGGAACA
Source organism: Tinamus guttatus (assembly GCF_000705375.1). The sequence goes on from NW_010586804.1 coordinate 42,990, forward strand.
CAGCAGTTTTACTCCTGCACCATTTTCATCTTTCTGATTTTCTTCCCGTTTAAACTGAATTAATCTGCTGCCATCAACCCTAACTCCACTGCTGGTATTTATGCAGGGAATCACCACAGGGTTTTAATACACATCCTGTGTGGTACTTCTCTGGGCAAAGATCTTAATCTGAACTCAGTTACAGTTGCATCTTATCTTTAGTTTAAGCAGCTGTGAGTAGCACATAGAACATAATCAAGTAAAAATATATTTGCTATGTGCAAGTCTATTTCCTTTAAAAAAAAAAAAACAGAATCTTTCCTTACTTTCATCAATAGTCTCTCCTCCTTGTCTCAAAAAATCTTCATATAAGTATGTGCCAAGGGAAGAAGGAAAGTGAATATACTTTTTAATTAAAATGTTTTTCTTTTAATATTAAAAATATTCCTTTTTTTAAGGTGATTTTTATCCACATTTTCTTCCATGAGCAATGACTTTTACAATAGTTCCTTCTTTATCAAAGTTTAATTATAAACAAAAATCCTTTACCTTTTTATGTTTTCTAATGTGAGGAAAGTAGACATAGAAGATTCTGCTAAGTTTTTTTTTTTTTTTTTTGCATGCAATAAAGTGAACTTCGAATAACAGCTGAGCCTGCACACAACAACACTTTGTATTAGAGAGCAATAATGTTCAATATTCACTGCTCAATGAAAATTGAACGAATTTGAATAGAGTGTCCCGGAAAAGATGCAAATTAGCATCTGGTCATTTTACAGACAAATCAGGCTGGGTTACATAAACACATGCATCCAGTAGAGCAGCAGGTTGTTAGCACTGTAGATCCACTGTGCTTGTAGTACTAAACTTAATTTCCAAACAGTCTCACCTCATCCAAAGTCAAAAGCACAACTGCACGAGGTAGAAACTGCTGACGCAGGCTCGTAGGTGCTGCTAGACTGTACCACAAGAGAACTGGAGACCAAAATGCCCTACATTGCTACGGTAGCAGAGTAAGCAAGAATTAAGCTATGGTTAGAACTGCTTGAAAAATTGAAAATTTCCAAAGTTTCCAATACAATAAAAATAACCCTCTGATTGAAATAAAATAAGCCTTTTTTCCTTCCCTCTTCTAGGAAAAAAGGGCAAAAATTTAAGAAAGGTAAAGGAGCAAAGCACACTGCCATGCATGCACATAATATATTAGATCCCAGAGAGGAGCGGATTAAGTACTTGTTTAATATGTTAACTATTCTTTTAATTCCATTCCTAACAACAAGTCCTGCTTTGTCCATTTTTGTAAGCAAGTCTCAGCACCAACCAGTGCTGTCGTCAGTGTTGTGGCAGCTCCATAAAGGCTGGGGGCAGGCCGGATGGCTGTGCCATGCGCAGGCCATGTGCAGAGGGGCTACAGATACCCAGGAAAAGGGATGAAGGACAGAAGACAGATACAGGTTTGTAGCAGTAAAAACATCATCACGACTCAGATTCGAGATGGCTTTCAAAAGGCAGCTTCACTATTTACCCACAAATTACTGTTTCCTATACAGGGATGCTCACTGGGAGCTATTTGAGCCCTGCATTATAAAAGATGTTGCACTAATTTACCATCAGCATGACCTCACACAGGCAAGCTCACAGTACCTGATAGTGTAAGTTAGGACACAGTTATCAGCAGACAAAATCATCTTATGCTGCAGGTACAGACATGAAAGACAGGGACTTTTTCCTCTTGATTTCAATCTGTACCACTTCCAGAACAATTGTGTGGTTTGGCTCACAACGGTGCATTAAATCTGGTCGATCTAAGCAAGCTACTGCATTATTAAATGCCAATGGCATGATATAAGCAATTTCCTGCCTGATATCAGAACCTGAACCTTTCTACAAGATAAGGGACAACAGAGACTCAGTCCTAAAGACTCCCAACGTGGAATAGAAAACCTGGAGCTTGAGCAGGACAGACTAGTTTAGTCTGTATGGGATCTGATAGCACATGGGCCAACCCTGCAAGCTTAGATGCTGGTCAGCCCAGAGCCTTCCCTCTCCTCAGTCAGGAGGAACAGGTGCTCAGCAGCACATCACCCACCAGCAGCACCCACTCGCACACCTGCGTGTGCCTCCCTGCCTCCACCCCAAGCAGCCCAATCCAGAGGGGAGACAAGGGAGAGACTAGAAGATTCTCCATACCACTTTGCCTGACAGTAGGTGGGAACAGGAATAAAATAAAAATAATAAAAAAAAAATGTGATCTAGTCACTGCCCCTTCACATATTGAAGGAAGGTTCAAATAATCTTTGCAAATGCAAAGAGTAGTAGGTTTGCCTATTTTTTTTTTGATCTTACAAAAAAGTGCAACTACTGTCAAACCTACTTCTCCATTTTGAGGAAAGAATCAAATGGAAAATGAGAACAAGAAAAACGCAAGGCAAACATGCAAATTACGTGCTGACAAATTGCATTAATGTAATAGCAAGGGCTGGGAAATCAATTATCACTTGTCAAAGTGATACCAGGCTCATGCTGAAACTTGCAATGTTTCTCCCACAGAAGGAGCACTTGGATGAGAACTGCTTTTAATCCTTCTTAAGCTCAAAACAAGCTCCTTGACTCATGACATCCCCCAGTAACACCTAGGGAATAGCTTCTATTTGTCAGGTAGCCTGAGAACAAGCACACACAAGTGTATGAAGTGTGCTAATCTTCCCTATCTGCCCGCAAAGGGGAAGGTCAAAGACTTCAGTCGTCAGAGCTACAAAAAACCCTACATAAACATCAGCCCAATGGAATAAATTTGACCTCTGCTAATGTGCTGCATGCTAGCAAGGGTGTGTCATGTGCAAAAAATACACCCCTGCCCCAATATTATATTAGACTTTGACCTTTCCACAAGCCAGCCTCCAACAGGGACAAAAAGACTCAAAATAGATTTCCGAAAGCTTCAAAACTGTATATTATACACCCACCAAGTTAAATTACCAACAAAAGAAGAAAAGTTATAATAGTGAGAAATATTCTAGACAGTTTCCATAACTGTATATATCATGGGATGAATCTTTCTTTATGATACATAACTGTTGTCATGGCAGCCTTGTCATGGTCCCAAAGGGAAATAAATCCTTCCAAAAAATTGTGACAAACTGGCCTAGTAAAATTACTTCAATGTTGCTTGTTGCAGTTCAAATGGCTGCAGCGACCTGGTTCAGGGACGGCACGGCGACCACCCCCAAACCACTCGGGCTATCAGCTAGTTGACACAAATGTGGTGGACGGCAAATGGCGTTTATTGATGGGAAACAAGGTGTTATATATCTAGGTTTACGACGTCACATCCGTCTGCTTACACCATAGACTAAACACTATTGGCTACTAGGGGCCCTATCTTTCCGTACAGCACGATATCTTCCGGCCGCCGTTCCCTAACTATCTGCAACAACTTCCCCCCTCCCTATGCATAACAAAACTAGCTAAAATACAACTATCTTATTCTTATTACTATCTTATTCTATTCTTATAGTTATACCAATCTTAAAATTACATATCATAAACTTGACATAAAACATAAGGCACAAAGAAGAAGGCGCGTAGAAGGTAGGGGATGACAGGTAATACCAGGGTGTAGGAATAGGGTGTACCTTGGGATAACTTGGGGGTAACGCTTAGTGGATATATTCTTAAAGCAGTTGTTGGTGTTCTACTAACACGATGTTAACCCTCTCTAGCTGCTTCTTGACAAACGGCATGAGCTTATTCAATATACAGGGTCCAAAGATTAGCGTCATCATGATCATTGTGATCGGCCCTATCAAGGTGGATATCAGGGTGGTTAACCACGGCGAACCGGTGAACAAATTTTTGTACCGGCTGCGTTTGGAACAGGGTTCAATGGGTGCTAGTTGGCAAGGCATGGCACTGAAAACTGGTGGCCCTGTAGTTATTTTTGTACTAATTGCTCGAGATTGTTCGATCTGTTCAAGTACCCCATTTAAAGGGCTGGTGTGACTCTACCTGTCCTATAGTGACAAGCTGCAAAATTAAGATAACGCAAAGGCATCGCGGCCCCCTCTTGCGGAGGCTGTTTTGTTGTTTTCTGGATTCGGTCAGCGTGGAACTCGCAGGCTCGGGCGGGACGCTTGTCACCGGGGTGTACAGGTTACGGGGGTGTCCGATGATCCGGTCCTGTGAACAGAAACTCACAATTTTCATTAGTTTTATTTTGAAGGTAACAGCCACCTGAATTGGGGTCAGATGCTCTTCCTTTGCAACATGCTTAATCATGAATGCTCCCGCCGGTTTTTCTTTAATTCGGATGTTTACCTTCTTTTTCTCCTTCCTTAAGTTTGAACCGGTTGTGAGCCACTCGTCCTGACTAGTGTCTGATCCGGAGTCGGAACTCGACTGACTGGTCACTTCCGGGCTCCGGTCACTCCCATTGGTTTCCGGCGCCTCACTCGCACCGGGGGCACCCTCGCCCCGCCCTTCCCCTTGTGGCTCGGCGCCATTTTGAGGGGCATAGGGTGGGGGCCTGGCCCAGACGTCACCATGCTCTGACTTCTTTTCAATGTTCCTAGCTTCCTCGGCTAGCTCGCTCCAAACAGATTTCGGCTGTTTCTGCTCCTCTGTAAGCGGGGCGGGGCTCGGGGATGGAGGGGATGTTTCACCCTCTTGCTGACCTTTAGGCTCAGCAGAATTGCCATCATCTGGGGGGTCCAAAGTCTGCGCAGTTGTCCCGATTCCCACTTTGGACGTGGCCAATAAACAGTCTTTTACTGCTACCCAAGTCTCCTGCTCTTTCATAGCTTTCTGTAAGGCTTGTACAACTTTTCCCCAAGCCTTAAGGTTTTTCCCACAACCTGAGAACATTGTCTCCTCAGCTAATGCCATAGTACATTTGTCCCACAGTTCAAGGTGGAGAATATCCACCGGCTGGTCTATAGCCTTAATTTTCAAAAGCCTTGTAACTGCAAGAGTAAAATCTTTTGGCTTACAATCAATCCCCCAGTACTTATGTAATTGCGATACGACCTTTATGAGGGCTTCCATCCTCCTTGTTGATTCAGTAGTGTCCCCTTCGCCGGGGTGGTCCACTTGCTCTGGCTGCTGCTCACGCTGCTCGCTCATCCAGGCGATGACGTTCCCGGGCTTCGGCAACAGCCTACTTTTGAGGTATGCTGAAAGCCTCAAACCATCCTAGACCATAACATCTACTTTCAGAAGACTGGTTGTTTATTTAGTATATATCCCTTCTTTTGCCTCTTTTCAGTGAGTTGCATTTGTTTTGTTTTGTTTTGTTTTGTTTTTTCATATAGCTGCTATCATACCCTCCTATGCTTGTTACTTGCAAAGAATGGTTGCTGCATCAGTTCTTTTCCTATATAGTTGCCTTTGACATGCTATTTTGATTAGCAGCTACTAGAGACTATATGAGAATAAGGGAGGATAGGGTACCATTTAGAGAAATGAATGGTTTCAGAAAGCCATCATCCACTTCAAACACTTTCTATAGAAGCAAAAGCATCTTTATTGTGCAAAAGAAATTATTTGAAAATTGTTCTCACTATTACTTTTTTTTTCTCTCCTGTTTTGGACCTTTAAACACTATTGGCTACTAGGGGCCCTATCTTTCCGTACAGCACGATATCTTCCGGCCGCCGTTCCCTAACTATCTGCAACAGTTGCTCAAGGATTATTGATTTATTATTTGAAACTCAGCAGTGGTCCTTGAAAAATCATTACCATAAAATCACTGCCATCTCTTCTTTAGATGTGTTTTCAAATGCAGGACAGGAGATTGCTAAGGATTTTAAGGGTGATTTTGTTTTGCAATATGCAACTTCTGGAAAAAAAATTTCTCTCCATTCAGGAAAAATGAAAACCAAAAATTAAACTGAATTTTCTATTTGTTGCCTGCAGAAAAACAGTAAGAAGTAGAAAGCACTAGGTAAAGCTCATAGGAGTCAGGGTCAAACCAAATACAAGGATGTGTTTATTCACACGGGTGGTTGACCCACATAACTCACTACAGGGAAAACAAATCCATCTATTTTATTGTGGGGTTACCCTGGATGGAGGTTTGAGGAACATGATGAGGAAGTATAAGGCACTATCCTTCTATCCTATCCTTCTTCCATATCATATCATTCAGATGCAGATAGAGATGATGAAGCAAAAGGCAGCACCTGAAAATAAATCATTCTGGAGAGACCTCTCAGCTTTGTGCACAGTCACCTAGTTCTCCTGCTGGGTTTTTATTGATACCCAAGTCAGAAAACCAAATGTGCAAGGAAGAACGCAAACTGCTGCCGAGCATACTGTTCAAGGGGATAAGGACAGCAGAGGTACAAATCACTCTAGCTGTATGATAAGCTGAAAAATGATAAAAGCTACTGAAAGATCTCCCACAGCAGAATGTCATGAGAAAATGGACAGATGTCTAATAAGTAAGCAAGAGCAATGTGAAGTGAGGCAATATTAAGAAAACAGGAAAAGGCCTGTTGTGAGAAAGAAAAGTTGCAGATAGCAATTCTCAGCAAGTATTTTGCAGAAGTTTTACATTCCTGACATGACTGAGCACTTTACCCCTCCACACAGGAGCAAGGCAAGTCACACTAGTAGAATTCTGTACAAGCTTCAACCCTCAGAAGAGCTGAAATTATTCTGTATTTACTCATTATTTTCCAAGAGCTTTCAAAGCCATAATGCATTGAAATGCAATACTTTAACCCAGGACAGGGATTTAGAGTCTCATGTGGCAGACCTAAGGCCTCACAGGGAGAATTCAAGGATGCTGGCAACAATGATGCAGCAGTTGGTAGAAATTCAGGAAGTTATTGGACAGCTTAAAAAAAAAATCTGAAAGACTTCAGTGCAGCAGAATAAGGAGGGAGAATGAAAGCACAGAAAAGAAAGTAGTTAAAGAAAAAAAAAAGTAGACCTTGATAAAAGAATAAATGCATAAAAGAACAAGCGATGAGAAAGGATGAGTAGGAAGGAGAAGAATATTAAACCAACCAGTCTGCACAAAATGAGTTGAAGCATCAGTACTTTCCATTCAACTGGCAATCCCTTCATGACAAAGTTAACTCTCTGTATCTTTAGATACAATAGTCTTAGCCCAGATAATAAAACAACATGACACCAAATATCCCCCTGTTTACTTTTATCTCTATCATGTTTTGGTAACTCAGTCTCTGGGGTACTATTCCTGATTGCCACCAAATTGTTTTAATCTACAAAGGTTATTGAATTGTAACAGCAACAGTATCTATACTTCACTGAGTACTGGGAAGCTTAATGAGTGTTCCTAATGAGCTTTCAAAGATCATCAAAACAAAGTAACTAGGTCAGTGGCACATAGGAAAAGTGAAATTGAAGTGAAGAATCACTATTTGTGGGCTTCATACACATTGGTTTCATCTGTCAGGTCTCTCCATATTCCTTTCAATTTTATAAGGAAGCTATTTCAAACCAGATGTTTAAGGTTACATCTGCAGCTCCATTCTAAAACTACCAGTTTAGAGTTCCAAAGAGCTATGCCCATAATTTCTAAATTCGATTAAAGGCAAGAAATACTTATAGATACAGTTATTACTTCTGTATATAAATATACTATGGCAAATTGTATCATCTGCTAGAGATACCCAAACTAATCAAAGAATTAGAAACAATCACTTGGAACTACAGGAGTGAGAACACTCCAGGCCTGGCATCCCAGCCTAGCAATATTACCGTAAGATCATTATGTTTCTTCTAGAGTTTCTTGACTTCTTAGTATCATGGCAAATCTGTTCAAAAACATCCCAAAATAGCTTCCCATTTCTTCTAACTTTTCCAGGATCTTTACTTATCTACTCTCAGTTCCTTTATTAACATTCTTTCTTTCCCACATTTTTTCCCTGCTCTGTTGCAAACTTCTATGGAAAACACTATACAAAAGTCACAACATCCTTCCAAAGTGGGTGTGCAATCATACCTCAGTTTTATTCTGTACAACGTACCTAAAAACCTCAGCTCAGTGAATTTCACTACAAACTCTTCTTCCAGGCAATTCATTTACTAATTAACTCCTTAACTAGTTCATTAACTAATTAACCCTTTTCTGCTGTGCTTGGGGCTGAGTCTCCTGCCTCATCACCAGGTTTTACAGCCACTTCTGGCTTCTCTTCTGCACTTTATCCAAATGCCTTCAGACTTCTGCCAACCTTGTTTCTCAACTTCTGCTTGTTCTTAGCTTTCCAAACAATCTGTTGGTCAACCACTGGGCCCATGGCTGTGCCCATCCTTCCTAGAGGAATGCTTTGTTCAGAGGACATCTCACTCCAGGCCCCTGCAAGTCTCAGCCCAGAGTAGATGAAGCTGTTGGCAACACATCATACAATTGCTTCACAATCTAAACATGAAGAAAAAGTTGTGTGTCCTTATCGCTGAAAGCACTAGGAGGAGAAATTCAGCCCGAGGCCTGAGAGGTAGGAGCATTTCTCCAGGTGCTGAACAACAACAGTTAAAAGTGTTCCAATGAGGTATTTCATCAAGGGAAAACTGCTGTGAGGAAATGCATTCATTTCAGGGGAAGTTTGCCTCAAAAGGGTACTTATAGAGATAGAAAGTGTTTTGATATAGTTGAAGAATTGGTTTGACCTTTTTCAAAATGGAACATTTCCATCTACCATTTCAATAGACCTCTTGTTTTAGTTTTATAGAATACAGAATTACCATCAAAACAGAAACAAAACATTTCACGTCAGCTGAAATGAGTTTCCAAAATTTGCTTTGCTGTGGACACTGAAATGTATCATTTTCATTAGCTTCTGGAACAGATAGGGTTTTTTCCTAAGTGTGAGTTTAAAAATACAAACCAAGAATCCACCGTGCACAAGTCCTTATTGTGCCAAGACACACTGTTGGGGGAAGCTGCAAATATTATACCCATACTAGCACATATCCTTCACACTAAGCATTAAGAACTGCCCCTTGCTCTCCACAAAAGGAGAAAGAAACAGCCACCTAATGCTGCATTAACAAGCAAAAGCAGAAGTGGGAATACCACTACCCACCTCACCCATTCCCAAGGCATTCCCACACTGAAGATGATGATGAAATCGGCTCCTAGAACACCTAAAACAACCAAGGCTCATGTGAGCTGATGAAGCAAGATGCCCTGCAGTTTGGTTATGCATTTACAGGCTTTTTGTTTTACAGTCTCTCAGATTTCATTCTTGGGGCTCACTTATGTGATACTTAATGTTTCTGGAGAACTTAGGTGGACTGCTTGGGTTTAAGGCCTTGAGCAAAAAATAAATGGAAGTATGTGGATGGTGTCCATAAAAAGTGATGACTTCATGTAACCATTTTCATGAGCTTCTACCTATTTCTTCTAAAACTGCATTTTTCCAGAAGCATTCCTAGGGCTTAGGTTGATAAGTTATGGGTATCTGCTCCAAATAAGGAAACCGTTGAAGACTCTCAACGGTCCTGGCCTAAACTAAAAAAATAAAACACAGTTCTACCGTATTTTGCTAAGAGGGGAAAGAGGCAGGCTCAAAAGAATGAAAAAATCCCAAAGGGAGAACAAAGTATTCAACCATCAAAAGCAACTTTGAAAGGCTTAAGTACTAAAAATAAATAAATAAAATAAAATAATGTGTGCAAGCAAGCCAGCACACAGGAAGGAGCCCAAGGAGCAGCCAGAACAAGCCTTAGGAGAGTGAGCTCGCAAAAGAGCAGAGCTAAATCCCCAGGACGGCTCCAGCGCACAAAGGAGAGCGAGGGCACAAATGGCAGAGAAGTAACTCACTCGGGTGCACAAATCCGCATACACTGGTGTTACAAAGGAGTACTCCAAACATGCTCAACAGTAGATGTGCTCTTTTCAGCAGCCTAAAGTGGAGCCATGCTAAACTTCTGCATCTAAACAGACCACTGCCTGTAGCTATGCATTTCTCTTGCTCTCTAAAGAGCACTTGTATTATAAATGCATCAGCATAAATTATATACAATTTCCTTCCTATAATTTGTCCTTGAAAGGATAAGCTTTAACACATAATACCCTCTAAGAGCAGGGCAAAGCAATGGAGAGGATGTGCTCTGATTACAAGACAGCTTGGGAGATGTCCACTGCTTAACACCCAAGCAAATCATAGTATCCTTACAGCATATTCCTTATGGTTCCTGTAAACATCTCTGCACTGATTACACAATCACCTTTCTGAATGTTTTCCACAATGATAGCAACCAAATAACGACTTTTTAAGAAAGCCTCTAGAAGAGCTCTGGTCATGTCCATACTCTGAGGAGGTGCAGATAGCTCTAAATTAACTAGTCCTGCCCTTGCCCTGGCAGGGGCTGAGCCAGCTGCTTTCCTTGCAGGTAGCTGCACTTGCTTGCAGGACTGTGCTGATAGAGCCCATCCAAGACAGGCCAGCATCCACACAAGCACCTGCTGAAGCAGGGCTCATTGCATTAGCCAATAGTTTTCCTTCCAGGTAAAAAAACAGTAGTATCCCTAAAACCAGCCCATAGAAGAAAGGGCTGAGATCAGAAGGATACTGAGAACTGAAGTGTGGGAATACAGCATTGGGAGTGTGTGGGGACTGAGAGCTGGTCGGACGGCCTTCGGTTTGTCTGAGAGCTGGGATCTTCTCAAGTTACCATGTCCTTGAACAATATTGAAAAAACCTGGACTGCAGCAAGTAAACAACTTAAAGGAAGTGAAGACGTAGAAGTTGCCAACAAAGAGGAACTAAGTGGAACAGCCAATCACGAATAAACATGCAGCCATGATGAGGATGAAGGATATAAAAGAAGGACTTGGGAGGGGGAGAGTGCGCACACATGTGCACACGCGATCATGGGGTCTTAAGTACTGTACCTGCTTGATCAATAAAAGCTTACATATAGCATGCATCCCTGGCCGTCCTGACAGGAGTGTTATATTCCCAGAACTGCACAGTGAAGGGGAGGAGGAGCTGAACAGCTGCTTTGCTTTAGGATATGTGTTTTGTATCATTTGACAGGCTTTGCCGCTCCTTACTACCTAGTAGATGCTGTGAGGGTGGATGGAAGAATGCCATGACCATTTTAATGAATCTAATGATCTTCCAGGGAGATGTATAGCCGTGTTCCAAGAAAGGGGAAGCAATTGTGCTTGAGCAGTGACTCACAGGGCAAGAATCAGCTCCTGCAGAGGGATCGAAAGATACAGATCCAGCCAAAGTTTACCCCAGAGACTGTTTTACCATAACTCAAAAGTTTCAAGAACTGACCGTAACAAAAACGAATCATAATTTTGACTTGACAGGAGCAGCAGAAAGCAGACCTCTCCTCGACCGGTCACATAAATCTGTTTGGGTTCAAACAGAAACCCATTTTTTACCCCACCAACATTGGATGGGGTTACATCGACAAAGGGGTTCACAGTTATATTTATAAATGCAGCCACTTAATATGAGCTTCCAGAATGATCTAAAGCAAAAATGGAGCTTATGCAAATTCTTAAATGGACAATTGGAGAGATCACTATTGAAAATACTGCTTTTGTGCCTTTGTGTACATGTATATTGTCAGCAATCCCCCCTCCCCACCCCTTCAAATGAGGTAACATGTTTCCCTTCACAAATCTTATTGCAATGAAGCAACTCTTTCAGGGCATTTCCTTTTATGTACAGCTTCTAAATAAAGCAGCCTTCTATCCTGCATCTCCCCTGATTCTTATCAGATGCCTGCAAATGCCATGTACAGAAATGTACAAAAACCCTCTCCATAACCATGTTGTACTTTAGGTAATAGGGCTCAAAAACTAGTTTCAAGTTAATAAAATTGAATCAACATATTTGTAATGTCAGACTGGAAGCATCTGCAATCTTCTTTTCCTAACCCATTTTACAGTGAAGGACACTGCTGACAATTATAATAGACAAGAGAGAAAAGCTACTACTATTGAAGGGTCAAAACCTTCAGTGTTCTACATTTCTGCTCTGCACCTGAAGATAGTATTTGATCCTATGTCTTCATCATTTAGGATTACACTCCTATATGCATCAAGTTTGTATCACTGATTTATCTATCTACCACTACATCTATTCTGAAAGCCAATCTTCTTGGCTCCACATTAACATGCGGGTACTGCCACTGCACCGTGTGCTTCCACAAGAGCACAAGGAACCTTTAAGCCCTAGGAACCTTTAAGCCCTACTAGCAGTTGCATGCCCAAATATATTTATCTAGGATTAAAACATGTATTTGCACATGTGCAGGAAGGGAGAAATCTCAGCACCAGCTCAGGTACCCTGGGGGGGCTTGCTCCTTCTCCCAAGTACTGGCCTCTGAGGCCAACACAAAGATACAAAAAGACCCAAATACTGTTTTGCTAGGCAACTTTGAGCAGTCCAAAGTACATAAACACTGGTAATTGTGTTCTCCTTTTCAGAATCATTTTGAAAATTCTGGCAAATAATTTAAACATGTACCTCCTCAACTTGGCATGTTAACTCAAGCATGTTAATTCTTACAGCACAGAATACTTACTTACAAGATTAGATACTTATAAATCACAGAGACCCTACATAAAACACACCTTATAGGTAAAGAACAGTCATTTATACTTATGATATAGTCAACATAAGTATCTTCCATCCTGAAAGATCTCTTTTCTTCCTTGTTGAAAGAAAATTACTTTTTTAAAAAGTTGTTTTTCCTTCTAGTAATATTCTATGTTAGATGGAAGAAACATTCTATCTATTTGGGGGATTGGATATACTTGGATATAAAGAGTTTGAGAATATTCCCTTAAAAATAACATAATTTTCAAGTTACTGAGAGGCAAAGCATAACAGCAAAAGTATTTTTTATCAGCCATGTTAGAAGTTGTTTTCTTATTGATATTCGAAATACACTTGTAAAACCTGGCTAATGAAACTGAAGGATTCCACTCAAAAGTAAATGAATATTTTTCAGATCTTTTCCTTTAGATTGCCAAGCTGACTTCTCCTTATCTTACTCATGTATATTACACTGAAAGGTCTGTGAGCAATACAGGCTAAGCCAGATATGCTTGAAGATGCATTATGAAAAATTTTCAGGGTTGCAGTGTGAAAGATACACAAGGAAAACCTTGAATCATCAGGAAGAGGAAGAAGATAAATACCTTCAATTTAACTGCACCTTTCTATATCCAGCTTCTTGCATGCCTTTTCCAGCATACATAGTCATTATGTCTATTATAGTAAAAAATCATTTAAAATTCAGTCAGACACCCGACTGTATAAATAGTCATTTAATAGGATTTTCAAAGGAAAAAAGAACATAATTCCATATACTTGAAGATATTTTGAGATTAAAATCTATCTAAAACATGGTGTTTTTGGGGGGAGGAGAGTTCTCAGGTCTAGGCACTTGAAGTCATACACTGGTACTTTGCTGAAGCCAAGTTTAGAAACAATCTCAAGCTGAGCTGAAAATAAGTCAAGGGAAAACACTTGGGAAAACACTCAGGGAAAAGTTTTTGTGCTCAATAGTTTTATATACGGAGCTTAACTCTAGATGGCACTATCTTGGCAGGCATCTCTACTCAAAATAAAATTTCCCAGGCAGAGTGTAGCCAAAGTCAAAAATGCAAAATTGGAGAACACGAACTGTACAGAGCAATTCACGTTCCCCTCACTCAGAGCTCTTCATATTCATTTTTCACTGGCACAATCCACAATACCAGCACAATCCACAGCTATGTTTCAGTGCAAACAACATCCCTTCTTTTAAAGTGTTGATGCTAACAACTCAATTGCCTATATTAGCTTATGAGTCATCGTTCATTCCTAGCTTGCAATTAGTTTGAGACTATTTTTATTTTTGCTCTCCACTTCCTCCAATTTTCTTCTACTGATCTGGTCAAAAAAAGGAAAAAAAAAAAAAAACAAGTAAATAAATAAAAAGGTTGATTTTCATCATGGATATGACTAAAAAAGTTATTATCTCTAAGCTTCATAATACCATACCTCTAGACATTCTATTTAAAGTCTGAATTGCATTTGCAGTGTCCTGCCTGGATATGCATACATAATTCTCAATTTCTTGCTTGATCCCTGCTTGTTCTTTGGAAGTTTTCCCCCTCACTAAATTCTGCTTACAAGTTAAGCATCCACGGATTTATTTATGCTATATATTTCATGTTCACAAGTACTCCCAACCCATTTAATTGATTTGTAGTGGATATAAGGTACTACCTGGTTGATGCTGCCACAAGATTTACTTAGAGCAGAAGCAACACACCTTTGTGCATCTCTGAAGCACTACTCTCACATTTGCTATTTATCATGATTAAACACATACAGTCTCTAGAGAGAGCACCAAAAGCACACATACACACCTGCACCATATTTACAACATACCTACAACAGGCAGTACTGCTACGTATTCACGGTAAACGCATTCTCTCCTCAGAGATAGACTACAGCTCTCATTTCCAGACCTACTACTATTTCAGTTGCATTTTACTGACTGCTCCTTCAGCAAGCCACAACAAAAGCTCTAAAGTTCCTTTTAAAAAAAACATAGCAGTTGGTTTGTTTTAATCACGAAAGTATTCACCAACCAACTCCCTGTTTGTCCTTATCTTCACGAGGCCGATTCTGAACAGGGTCATCCACTCAATACTAAAACAAGCCTTACAGAAGTCTGAAAACCACATGCAGTTCTCAGCCAATGGAACAAGAATCATCTCTTTCTAGTCACACTTCCATCACGCACTGACAATTACTTTACCCCTGCAAGACAGGATTCCTAGGTGCTGCCTAGCATGTGCCCATCATTAAAAGGTTATTCTTCACTTTGAGGAGCTGACCTCACCTGAGAAAGCATTTATTTCCTTTTCCATCTTAGAGCATTAACTCTTCACCCACTTGTAATACGTCAAACACTTTATCTAGCTTTTACCCAACTTTTCAGCCTGCAGCATGACAGCTAGCTTCAAGGCCGGATTTCCAGCATGATGCATAGAGGCACGTTGTGTCAGAGGAGGAGTTAGGGTTACAGCAACATCAAAACATAAAGCTAAATATTTGAGTCCTTGCTGAGAAGAATTTACAGATAATTTTTTGAGTACTTTTTCTCCTCAATCCATCTAAAGCAGAAAGCAATAGCAGAAAGAAATAATTAGTCCTGAGAGCACTTGAGTGACTTTCAGAAACTTCTTCATACCGAGTGGAGAATTCACGGACAGATGAAGAAGCACGTAGAGCTCCCAGAGTACCAGAGTCCTTGGCAAAGCCCTTTGCTTTGGCAGATTATTCTACTCAACCCCATTCAATGCATTCATTAGGATCTACTCGACCTTGAGCCCTCCATCTGCCAGACAGCAAAATCTACCATTTCACAGTTTTGATGACAAACTCTCAAGAGGGGTACCTGTCATCTTCACCGAGACCTGGGCTTGACTCACTGAGTGTTATGTTTTCTCTCAGCTAGAACCACTTCTGCGGCACTAATTGGCACCAAGTGACATCACCAACAAGAATGTCCTTCGCAAACAAGTTTCTCCCAAGCTCTTCTATTTTTCAGAAATATCTCAGTGATGGAAACAAGGCAAACATGTACTTCCCATGCATAATCTCTCAGTCCCTCAAATCTTTTCTACCCAAATCATCATCCTCAGACTCTAGACAGAGAGGTCTCAGTTGGACCACAGAGAAAAGGGGAAGATTCTACACCTGACCTTCTTTGAGCAGGTAAGAGTGAAGGAATAGAATAATATAAACATGATGAGCATTGTTACCTATAGCTAAATCCTTTAAAGTGCTTGAATCCATATTTGCACAATGAAATATGAAGAAGTAATCCCTAAGGACACCTGGTATATAAACTTAAAATGAATTTCTCACCTCATGGCATTTACTGCCCAAGGAAAATGCTCCAATAATTCTCAGCTCTGCTAGATCCTACTTTCATTTCTACAGGTGATTTTGCTGCTAAATAAATACCAGCTGAAATAGCCTCCCACTTCAGGAGGACTCACAGGAGGTTCTGAGGTTTAACTTCTTTGCACTGGAGCACAGCATTCCACTGCCCTTTGTTAAGGGTCACAGTCCATAGAACATAGCAAGAACTGAATCAAAATAGGTTTAAGGCTATCTCTGGCACAAGCCAAATAAAGATGCTTGATGGAGAAGGTTGGAACAGATGAAGGAAGGAGACAAAAACTAGTGATTTCAATAACAACTGTAGGAGCATTGGCTCCTGTTTTAAAGTTTTTCATTGTTTTACTTCATTCCCTTCAAAAAAAATCTAATTGTTAGATGAGGGCAAAGTTTGGTTTGTTCTATTATTCTAACCATTGCAGATTTGATTTAAAAAGCCAGTAAGACTATAAAGAGAGAAAACAAATACCAGTGATTTTGAAAAGTAATTTAAAAATGGGACACTTGGTCAAGCTTTTCCTGAGATGTAATACTTTCTCAAACAACGAGGCACCTCCTTGTGTCTTGGCTTCAGATGAACTGGAGTACTGGTAGCTCCAGCTATTTTACTGACAAGGGGAGATGTCAGCCACCTAAGCCTAAAAGGAACCCTACCCAATTCTTGTGATGGCTACATGATGATTACTACATCTGGTCCCCTGGGACACTTTGGCAAAAAGTGCCTGCTGTAAAAGAAAAAAAAAAAAATCTTGCAAAAGTTTCTGGCAAAATGTGGCCGATGCGCAGACAGTGCCAAGTATTTACACATTAACTCATTGCCTTTGCAAGATGCTATCTATTCATTTGAGGCATCCCTGGAGAATATTATTTGCTTCTGGCAATTAGTTTGTGTGACAAGGACCTCTGGAAAGATCATGGTGCTCTGCAGAGTCACTCAGTTTCCTATTTTACTCCATCGCACTTTCTAGACTATCTGCAATTTTTAATGCAATCATGTAAAGCATATTTTAATATATGTACAGTTGCTACTAGTTTAGAAGCCTGTCACACACATTACTGCTTTGAAATCCCCATTGTTTTGAATAGTCAAATGTGTCTAGCCAAGGGGAGCACAGAGAGCAGTGTGAAACTCCAAGTGTCAGCAGCTGGGCAGGGCCCAAACATTCAATAATAAAAGAACAATGCAAGTAAAGAACAAACTAGGCAGGACTCGCACTCCACCATAGGTAAATACCCAAGTATTTACCACTACATTCCTCTCAATACAGCATTGTGTATTTTTACCTTAGAAATATATACTAAAATCCGCCGAAGTTTTAACTTTCATCAGCAAATAGTGCATCGGCTCGTTTGGCAGGTACATTCCTTAATGAAAATAACCTTTGCTCTACAAACCATTTGGGGATAAACTCAGATAGACCATCTTTCTTTCGCTTGTTTGTCCTCATCTTTCGTGGCCTTGGTCAGGGCTCCCCTGTTATTTGTTGTAAAACACCCTGTTAATTTTATGAGCATAATGCTGTTCTGAAAACTGTGTTTGCAATACCTGGGTGCAGCCAGAGGCACTTAAGGTTTTTTCAAACTTATTCTTAAAATGTTTTTTTTTTTTTAGCTTGCCTGCATCCATGTTTTGAGAACTTTTTTTCCCTCTTTCATTACATAGAGCCAAGGGAGTTTTTCCTTAGAAAAAAAATCATGTGGAAAAAAAACCCCTTTTTCTCCAAAGGAATTATATCCCAGGCAAACAGTGAAAGGTAGTTCCATACATTGCTTGACTGAAAGAGGAGCTCATTTAACCAAGCTCTCTATATTGTTACGGTTCACTCTCCTCAGACAGATACTGAGAACACGAAATGGAATAAACTGTTTTTTTTTTTTAAGCAACATTCTAACAAAAACAATTCAAGTACCTAAATAATGGTACTGAACATAACATTTACATAACTTGCATAACATAGCCATTTACAAAACATTTGCACAGTTGCCTCACAAAATTGCTATAAGAAATTAATGTTAAACATGAATTTATACCTTTAACTTGTTCTGAGATGCTTTTTTTTTAAGCTAATGGATTTCAGTGGATTTACATGCTTAACTTGTCGTATGTTTTAAATTATCTTGTTGAGTCAAAGTCATAACTTCTACTTCACCTTGTTTTGATATGTTGTAAAAACAAGCACCTCTGATAAGCACAGATACAGCTTCCCATGGAATTGCATCAATTTAATTTTTTTAACCCACAGTTTCCTCAAGTCCTTTTGCACAAGAAACCCCCAGTGCTGCCCCAGAGAGGAAGATCTCCCACTGGAATGGCAAGCACGGTTCCCAGCACAGTATTGCCAGCAGCAGCCAGCACTCTGGGACTGTTTCACTGATAAGCTGCCAGAACACACCGTTCCAACATCATGTCAGACACTACTGAGGATGGTGACCGAGAGGACCACACAGAAAAAGAATTGTTTTATGGCTACGGCACCCAGAGCAGCCTTGCATGGGTCTGGATATGAGGCCAGACTGCCCTTGTCCTGGTTTACAAAGGATTCCCACGCAGCAGCCTCACACACAGCCCAGCTCAGAAAACACCACAAAAACAAGAAATGGAGAGGCCACCCACAAATCTGCAAACACAGATTTTGTCTACTATCATAAAAATAGTTACCATTTTTAGTGGCCAACTTAATGAGCTTCACTGTTCAAAAAATCTTTCTAAAGAGCAGATTTTTAGGAAGAATAAATGCAAAAGAAAATAAGTACAACTTTTCCAGAACAGATTATCTTAACATTAACACAACACACATGGTAAAGTGGAAAATAGCTCTGAAAATGACAACGGCAATGAGCACATTAAAATTTCTGAGGATGAAAAACTTAAGACAAAAACAGAAATTTGTGAAGTAATGCTCCATATAGTTTAGAAGGATTAAGAATATCTCCTCAGAAGAATCCCATGGGCTAGAGCTCTAGAAGGAAGGGGGGCCCAAGAGAGCTGGTTAGTTTTCAAGCAGCACTTCCTCCACGCCCAGCAACAGTGCATCCCTGGGTGTAGGAAGTCAGGCAGAGGGGGCAGGAGACCTGCATGGATGAGCAGGGAGCTTGTGGCAATGCTCAAGCAGAAAGCGGCGGTATACAGAATGTGGAAAAAAGGACAGGTCCCCTGGGAGAAATACAGGAACGTAGTCAGGGAATGTAGAGATGCGACAAGGAAAGCTAAGGTGTGTCCGGAAGGCAATCTGGAAAGGGACATGAAAAAATAACAAGAAAAACTTCTTCAA
>NW_010586807.1:0-61725 GCF_000705375.1 Tinamus guttatus
AAAAAAAAAAGTCAATGGACAGCACCTGAATGTGCTAGCAGAAGAGCTGCATAGCCAAGACTGCCTGATGTGGTCTGCACAGGAGCCAAGGCAAAGGAAGAGCAACAGGAAAAGATGCAAGAGTTGATTGGCAGCCAGCATGGACTTGGCAAGAACAGATACTGTCAGAGCTGTCAGATTTCCTTCTGCAGCTCTGTGAATGACAGAGAAGCAAAGGTGTCTCTAATAAGGCTTTTTATATCACTTTATAGAACATCCTCACAAGCAGGCTTTGAAAATATGTTTCTGAGTGGAACTGCATCAGGCTGAAGAGTAAAATCTAGTAGCACACAGATTAAGAAGAGCACTTCTGAGCCTGGCTCTTTTCTTTAACTATAGAACGGGGAAAGGGGAGAACACTAATTAAACACACAGAGAACACAGAGCTGTGAGGAGCTACCAAGACATCACAGAATATGAGTAGAATTCAAAAGAATCATGAAAAATGGGAGAATAAGCTGAAACATTGGGAGCTAAGTCCTAGTGCATGCATCTTAGGTAGTGGAGTGAGCTGCTATGCAGAAAAGATCTCGGAGGAAATCACAGGAAAAAAATCTTAAATTTGTACCTAAAATGAGAAAGTCTTCTAGACATTAGGCCAGTTTTATTCTCCCCTTTGTCTTCTCCAAATAGACTCCCGCATAACTTTAGTCCTTGATTTTCCCCATCATTTTTAAAATACAATGGTTTTATCATCCATTAGTATGACCTGATATCACTTTATCTCACTCTGATCAATTAGAAACTAGAGGGATTGAAAGTGTTTTTCAACTATTTTTTCTTGAAAATTTATCTCCATTGGATGCAAGGAAATGGATCATTAGCAATCTCAGAAGAAGCATGGTCAGAAGGAGAACAATCACTGTTATAACACATACACCTTAAGAAAATATTTTTCATAAAATAAACTGACATTTGAAAGCCACACTGCTTTTCTTAAAAGTGCAGTTGCTGTTTTTATGTGCTAATTTATATGTAAAGGATCAATTATTATAATGATCAGCGAGTTCTTTTTCAGAACAGAGGTTAGTAATATTCCTCTCCTAATGCCATCTTGAGTCCTGCTGATCTGAGCAAAAGAGGATGAGTTTAACGGTGACAAGTGTTCATATATCATGAGGTAACAAAAATTGAAAAAATAAGAGAAACAGGAAACAAAGCACCAAGCTATTTCCTTTCCTACTGATAATTCTGTAAATCTATTGACTTAAATTATATTCATGGAGCCATAAGTTGAGTTTTTTTCCTTGTATGTTGATAGTAATTAAATTCAGACTTTTAAATAAAACTTAAAAATAGTAGCTGCCTAAAGATGAATGTATAAAATTGATTAGGGGAAGTGTCATTAAGAATACCTCAAGTAATCTGCTTTGTTTTTAAAAACATTTTCACATCACTTCCCCCTAATGACTGTCACCAAGAAATTGCTTTAAAGGTAAAAGCCGTAGGGGAAGGTGGTTGAACTCTCACATGCAGATTACAAATTCCTCCTATCCGAGATTTACTGTTTACAAAGAACAGTCCAAAAAGCACCACTAGATACAGATGTGCATGCATTAAATCCAAATTCGATTTTAACAAAAAGCTATTTAAGGCCCTTTCTTTCCACTGGGCTTTCAATGAACAAAAAGCAGTTGACAACTGTGGACAAAAAGCCCTGAGCACTTTATGTTTGTCAAATTGCCTCCTTAGTAGATGTATTAGGAAATCAGAAGCACAAGAAAAATTCAAATCGCCTCAGGCTTTTGTGTTGAAACTTCTTTAACTAAAGGCCTTATTTGACCTTCACAATACATCCATTTTTCATTAGCCTGATAATGAGAAGACAAAATATCAGTTTTGTACTAGGGCAAAGAAGCAGTAAAAGGAAGGAATTAAGGGCATGTAATCCATTAAGACTCATTTCTTATTAGACCCCTCATGTCTTCAGGTAACATTTATCTCCAGTGAACCACCCTCAAACTTCTGTGTGTTTTCCATATCATAAATTCTGTTCTGATCAGAATTTTCACTACTATGCAAATTGTTTTTTTATTTTGTAAAATTTTATTTTGTCATATTTACAGATGCTTTTCTTCTAATTGTTATTTTCTCATGATCAACTATCTTTATTAAAATAATTTATTGATACAATATAAAGAGGTAAGTTAGTACAAAGTTTGTTCAAATTTCAGGTTGCAATTTAAATCTGAAAATGAAATAGATGTGATTGAAAAAACTGTACTGAATAAGCCCTTTTCTGTTTATTCTTTTGGAATTCACTTGTTCATGAGAGCCACAGATAGCTCCTGGAGTATAGGCACTAGTCTGAATTAATATGTTGGAAAGGCTTTTATGGGTGAAAGAAAAGCACTTCACTAAATCATTTAATCATGCATTGGGGATGAAATGCAGGTCTTTAGCTCCTGTTGAAAAAAAATACAAGCCTCTTCATTTGGGCACTGATTTCCAGGTTATGGTGAGCTGACAGTTCAGGTTGAATTTGAATTAACGAGAACAGTTTATATTGCTTTGCATCCTACAAATGAATCAATGTGTGGAAATAACTAAGTGTGAGCAAAGGGCCAGTAAACACGTACAAAACACTATGGTACAATACTGCACTGTTGTCTGATCATGAAAATTAAAACTGAAACTTTTCAAAGGTGCTTGAGGACATGAGAAGTGAGACTAATCTTTTCAAATGTAGCCAGACACATCTTGGCAACTCACACAGATTCCCAAAACAGTCAGTGGGGAGAAACTGGCAAATTTTACCTTGTCCCTGTGAAGAAATTTCACTTGGGTTGGAGGAACTGCTCCCTGGTGGTACCTATTTAATTCTGTTGGCTATATTGAGTTATCAAGTGACTAAGTAAGAAATAGACACACATGAGTAGAGACAAAATCTCCTGGTGCTCTGGGTAGCTGCTGTCAGCAGATGAGCTTGGGATGCCACGTTTCTTTGCCTTTGAAAATGCCAGCCTCATAATGCTGATTGCTCTCATTGTAGCTTTCAGAAAAACTAAAAATCAAGAAAAAGATATTACCACAGTTATTCTTGTCTCCAGTGTCCTCCCTGGAAATTATAACTGTTGATTGCTTTTATCACAAAGGTGTTGTGGTACCACACTCATGGCTCATGGATGGCCCCAGTCAGCAAAGAATACAGAAAGGAGACAAATGTATTTGGAGGGCATGGTCTCAGTATGAGCTTTAAGTAGATTCACTAGGATTATTGAGTTTTGGAAAGTTTCAAAAGAAGGTCTATGAAATCTGGAATGCCATGGAGAAGATTAATAGGATATAATTTCCCACCAGCCTCTGAATTTTCATTAAAGACTTTAATACTATGAGATGGCGGGTTCAGAACATACAAAAGTATTATTTTTTTCCCTACACAGAACACTGTAAAAATATGGTTCTGTTACAGGACTGGGGAAGCCTAAAGGGAAAATATACAGAAGATATATCTGCCAAGACTAGTAGGTGACAGGGAAAACATCTCTGGTTCAGTAAGTTCCTAAACTGCAGAGTGCTGGGAGGTAGGAGAGCCCATCTCGTAAATATTTACTCGCCTCTGCTCCTAAAATCTTTCCTTGGCATCTGTCATCAGCTACCATCAGAATCAAGATGCTGAGCAATGTGAGTCTATGCAGACACTTTTCTGTCCTTACTGGAGGTGTAGAATGTGGCAGTCTATTTACAGTCTGGTATATCAGATATATGCATCAGGAATATCAATACCCAGCTTCCACTCTGACCTTGGAAAAGAACATCCAAAGAACACATTTTTTTTTCGAAGGAAAAAAAGCTCCATTTTCCACAGTTTGAAGAGGGTTTTCTCCCTTGACTCACTGAACTGCTGCCTGTGAGCATTCCAGCAATGGCCCTTCCCTGGCATTGCCCTTCCTGCCTCACCTGGCTCCAGCTCACAGACCTCTTATGTCTCAACAGCTGGGATGGAGGATGAATGTTGGAAAAGGCAGGTCGTGTCAAGCACACATGCCACGTGGTCTCCTCTTAGTGCCACCCTCCTCTGACTTGGTGTCCCAAGGGTTGCCATGTCCAAATGCTCCTCATTGTGGTCACCAAGTGGGGGGCATCCATGGGGCAAGGAGGTGACCTGAAACTCCACAGGTGCCTCCTCACTTTCTAGGACTGCCAGGTGACAAAGTCTGGGCTTTTACATGCCCAGCTGTTATACCCCAAAACATCGTATTCGTTTAAGGAGCTCATGAGTAGCAGTCAGGCTGAGTGCTGTGTTGCTTCCTCACAGCAAATTTCTCTGAAGCTCGCTTTCTCCTAGGCGGGCATCACAGTGTGACAGCTGGTCTGGATCCTGTTAAAATGTTTAAATTTGCCAAATTCCATTTATCGGCAGGTGTATGTCTTTTGTTACTTTTTCTTTTTTGTTTGTTTGTTTTTGTTTTTGTTTTAAGAAAAAATTGAAAGAGAAAAAATAAAGTAATTATGTAAATTTTGGAGTCTCTTCTCAAAGTTTTTTTATTTGGAAAACAAAAGTTGAAATTACCTTTAGATGGCATTGAGCATGTGGGCTGCAAACACCCATTTACATGAGGTTACATGACGGTATATCTTATAGCCTCCTTACTACAGATCAGAGAGTAGGAGATGCTGAATTCCTTCTGCAAGGTACTGCCTATACAGCTTGTGGTTGCAGGGATTTCTTGGCAGCATCCCTCCAAAACAGCCCCTTTAATTCATTCAGTCCCTCATTTTCTGATAAATAAATTCTTTCTAATGGCAACTCTAGCATCCTGCTATGTTTTTGGTACAACAATACATACGATGTAGATAAATAGGAATCAAAAGATACATATGTACCACTTGTAGTTGATTTAAGAGTTTTGCCGACAGCTGTTGATACTTAATACAATGTAAAATGTGCATATGTACACTGGTATTCAGCAAAATATTAGAGATTTTTGATTGCAAGAAGGTAAGTGAAAAATCTAACAATGCTTGAAAATAATCTAAAAGATACAATGTCTGTAAGATGAGAGAGGGAGCCCATTTTTTTCATGAATATTGCCAATATCTGACACATTTTGGTACCTGATACAGTTTTAAAAGGGCTCAAACATTGTCTGGCCTAGATGCTCAACTGTGTTTCAGGATCTGTTGAATGCTAAAGTTATTTGTTAGGGGTCCTCTTTCTCCTCATGTCAGATAATCTGCAATACAACCCAGCAAAGGTGCCAGAGGAGCAGGTCACTTCCCACGGTGTGCACTGGCAGGTGGTATTTTGTGGCAAGCGAGTGACGCCAACGAATCTGACCCTGTAGCCGGCCCTGAGAGAGCACTCGCATGAGGAAGCAGGAAAAAACATGGTTTTTACAAATGGATATGATTGTGGTTGGGCTTTGATAGTATAAAAGATCTCATTTAATAGAAACCAGGCATACCAGTATCAGCCCTTAAAGGCAACGAAAATATGTTTATTTGAGGATTCCCACAACACTCAAAAGTAATCATTTCCAGTGTTACACCAGAAAAGACATTCTCGCTTCACTGCAGCAACAAAATCCTGGAACTGAAGGCTGCTCGGCTGGGAAGAACAATACAATTAAATTACTCTAATAATTAAGTTCTACAATGACTATTAA
This sequence comes from Tinamus guttatus, assembly GCF_000705375.1. The sequence goes on from NW_010586807.1 coordinate 5,649, forward strand.
GCATGATTCTATGCCAAGTGAAGAACTTGTCAGTTGTCTCTATTTATTATAAATTCAAATATCCAATCAAAAATCTAAGAATTTATACTGACATATGTTCAAAGCATGTTCATCCCTTTAGACAATAAATATTTAAGAATAGCTGTCTGATTTAGTCTTGGAGAGAAGTTTTCATGGATCAGATATTAATAGTCACCTCCCTGTTGACAACTCTTCAGGCCAATGTTCTTTTTATCTCAACAGTATACCTTGTTCAAGCATCTCTAAATAGAAGTTCACCCTCTGTAAAGTGGGGCACCATTTCTGACTTAGAGCTATGACCATTTTCCCATGCCGAGGAGCTGGTCATCATCCACATGCTGCAGTTACAACTGTTGGGGTTACAGGAGAGACAGTGTTGATGATAGTATTTTGTTTTGTTATTTTTTTAGGGTAATGGTACACACAGCTCCTATAGTAATGAGTTTTTTTCCTGATCTTCCAAGAGAGCTCCAAGTGTCTTTTCTTTTTTCATTAAAAATTTATTTGTGGTGTTATCAGAAAAGCAAATATACTTTTGAAAACAAACCACAGGAAATAAGTGGCACTTCTATACAAACTTGCATCAAGTTTTTCTCGTAATTCTCAAAGAAAGACAAATCTTTATTGCCAGAGCTATTTTTCCAAAGCTAACCAAGAATCATGCAAGAAAACCACAATTTGTATGATATCTGCTTTTCATCATCCTCTCCCCATTTTAGCGCCTTTTCTGAATGAGAACCAGCAGAATGGAAATTCAATGTAAAAAAAAAAAAACATATAAATGCAGCATGGGAAAAAAATCTTCCACAAATATTTAGACTCTTGTTTCTTTTATAGCTTTAATTCTTGGTAAAAATAGCCCCCAAAACTGAGTACATGTGGAAAAAATGCAAACAGCTCTGTGCCTTCAAAACACGATCGTGTAATGCTGCGTGTAACGTTTGAGCAGCGCGCTGCAGGAAAGGATTTCCGCATGCACTCAAAAGCTGTGGCACCAACCTGTGCCTCGAACCCTCACCACAAGTCTACCTTGAAGTTTTACCACCAAGTAAATGTGCTCTCATCAGGACCTATGCCCACATAATCCCAATATCACCCAATATCCAACTCTTTTCTGTTGGCATTATGTTTGTCAGCTGACAGTCTTTTCTCAATTGCAGATTCTTTATCACTTCTACAGATATTGGAGCAACATATTTTATGAAAAGTTGCCTTACATTCTGTTTGCCAAGGCCTCCAGACAAGCAGAAGCATCCACTTAGCTTGTTGTTAGGCCATATCTCTAAAAATAATTTCAAGTTAAACATCTCCCTGGAACAAACATGTCTCCGATTTGAGAGAGTTCAGAACTGCAAGTGGGGAATCTCTTGCACAAGCAGGCTCTGGGTGTAATTGCAGTAGCAATTGTCTGTCACGCATGTAAATAGGCAATAACCATCTTGCCCCTCGTTGGTTAACATAATTCTGAGCACATGGAGTAGGCCTGAGGAAATGAAAAAGATAATTTGCAAATAAACACACTGGTGTTTAGCTGGAGCGGGGGAGGACATCTTTGGTACGATGAGAGACCCCTAGTACAATAAAGTTGCCTATCTTAAGTGTTGCCACTATTAATGCAGGTGGAAACACTTAAAAGGGAGATGAAACATGCCACCGTTTACTGAAATATTGGTTAGGTTCAGTTTAATTCTTTCACCATTCTTTTTTTCTCCTTTTTTTTTCTTTGCTGCCTTTCCATGGAAACATAACACTGTCTATTGTTTTGTTTAATTTTTGTCATTTGCTTTTCTTCTATTGACCTCCTCTAATATGTGTCTGATTCTATTTTTTTTCAGACAAGTTAATGATTCAGGAAGAGGAAAGACATTTTCAGAGCAACTAGAATATAAATGATACACTGTAAGTCACATTTGTTTGCACATGGATAGTATTTGTGGTTTCACACTGTTCCAAAGCAGGGGCTCTGCTTCCAAGAACTGCCTGGGTAGTTTGCCTGCTATTTATCACTGTCCCGAGCAGATGATTTCTGGATGATTAACAGAGCTGTCATTGCAATCTCACATGCAGGCCAAACTGGTCTTGCTGCTTTGGAAACACTTTTTAATTCTTTAAAAAAAAGCCTATAAATTCATATCAAATAACCTTTTAGTTAAATACTTTTTAAATATTTGCATTATTTTATTTTTAATTAAAGCTTAAATGAACATTTCCAGGCTTCCCATTCTGCATAGCTTATACATAGTCACAATCCCAACTATTCTTCAAAGTGTGATGAGATTAAACTAATGATTATTGCATTCTCAGAGACAGACAGAATCTATTGGGACAAGAAAGTTTTCCACGGGATATATGGCAGCTTAATCTCAGCAGCCCGGTGGGATTAATCCAAACAGTCAAATCTACTCTGAAATATTCCAGGTGTTTTCTCTTTCTTCAGGTGAGAAGCTAGATTCAGCAGAACCTTAAGATAAGGAAATGCTACCAAAGAAGTGCTTCCTACATGCCCAGAGTGCCCGGGACGGATCCCTCCTCTTCTGCTTATGAAAGTTAATGGAATAATCTGAGGCTGCGTTTGGAAAGGCAGACTCAACGTGGAAATTTTGTTCCTTCTTACTGCATGTGCTTAGCAAATCTGCATTGCAGCCACTGCTCTGCAGTATGTTGGGGCAGTTATCTGTAGTCCATTTAGGAATCTTTTATAATTAAAGGATAGAAAATGATTATTTTTACTTCAATCAGTTAGACTGCTTACATTGTGCTATAACTTTCTAAGAAAGTTTGCAAAGTTCCATGACACGTCTCATAGCACGAGCAACTTGTATAGAAACTGGTCTTAGGTTACTTAATTTTCCTTTTCTGGCCTGTGGGAAGGTAAAAGAACATTTATGAGTATTATTATTGTCATTGCATTTGCTTGTTTGGCATCACTGAGCCTGGGCATCCTCTCTGTGGAAGCAGAAAGGAGTCTAAAACATTCTTTAAATTTCTTGCCATGAATTCTAAGCTGTTTTTTATCCTGTTTGTTTACACGGTCAATTTATACATGCATTTTAGAGAGGACTCAATCCCAGATAATCCAGAGAAAACATTATCAAATGTACTGATGTAAAGATGTACTTAAAGTACTTTAAGTATAAATGTACTTAAAGATGAACTGGAAACATGAGGGATTATTAAAAAGCAGTTAAGATGTTCTTTCCATCAATTTCTTTGTGTCTTATTTTTATTGTGCATTATAACATGGGTGCTAGCTTGAGAGAGAGACTAAAGATAAAGGGTGAACTGAGAGGTGAACGGGCCAAGGTCAGTCCTGACCCCTGCAATACTGGGCTTCTGACAGCTTATCTTTTGACAGATAAAATGGTCTTACTTTAACTGTGCTTTTATCTTGGAATACCTCACAAGCTCTAACCAACCCAAAATAGGGAGAAAAAGACCTATTTTTTTTAGTGAAGACAATTCTTTTCACTCTTGGTTGCATTTGACATCTTGCTCTTACTAAAGTTTTTAATCTAGTTCCTGGAAAAAACAACAACAACCAGTAGTTCCCCACTCATCATGTAGATACAGTAGTAACTTAATGTGGGGAATGAAACTTCATTGCACTGCTGCTGTGGTACTTCCAGATGGAGAGCTATTCTGATTCCATTTCCTTTAGAACCAGACTCCTAACCACAGCTACAACATTTTTCCCCCTTTTTTGCTCTGCTTTCTGGGATGTTACACCTCTGAAGAAATAAGCAGCTCTGTGGCAGTATTAAGCTTGCAAAAATAACTATCCTGAGTGAGGTTTCACTGAGTCCTCCCTGGTTCATGTTCAAAAATGTAAGTGTTGATAAATACTTTAGGTGGTCAAACATTATGAGGACAGGCAGCGGCATGCGGTACCACTGCCTCGCTGAAACATAGCACAGATGCCAAGGACTTGTTCTTTCTCACTGTGTTTTCATACACAGTGTCTCGAACAGTCATTCTGAGAGGTTTAGCCCACCCAGTCGTTCCACTGCAGCCTCAGGACCAGTGCTGGTTTCAGACAGGTGGACATAAGACAACCACCTGATTATCCAAAGATAACTGTGTCTTAATGCCTGGATTCACATTTATTTATTTATTTATTTATTTACATAAAACATTAAAAATGTCCCTCAGGAGACCTCATGAGTGGAGCGACGATAGCGAGGGGGAAGCCAAGCAAGATGTGTCCTTTCCCAAACTTTCAAATGAAAACTGAGCAATGCCTTTCCATCTCCAGAGGCTCACTGCAACAGAGTACACACTTCTCCAGAGCTGTGAGGGCTTTAAAACTACTCTGGAGTTTGTCTTGTTTTCTAGATTATCACATGCAGGACCAGCTTTTGAGGCAAAATGTGTGGAAAAGAGCTTTGCAACGCAATGAGAGGGAGGAATAGGTACAGATGTGAGCAGGCATCTCCTGCTCAAGGTTACTTCAGCTGCTGTTCCACATGGAAGGGAGGACAGGGCGGTGACACAGGCTCCAGCCTTGCAGGGCTGGGTTTGCTGTGCCCCTCAGCAGGAGAAAGATCTTCATTATTATGGGCCTGTGTTTCTTTTAGGACAGACAAGGTATTGCTGGTATTAATCATTAGATATTTCCTCATAATGTTAAGAATTAGAGTATGCCTGACTTCCCAGAGACAGGATATTTTCCTTTGGGTATATATCTCTTTTCACATGGCTGCAAGCTAATCACTCTCAAAACTCTGAGTGTAATTTTACAGATTAGGCTATCTGGAATAGGAGCTTTGTTTGTTTATTGTTTTATATCAGTGATAAGTACTTAATCTAAGCACCTGAATTATTATACAGAAACCTTAGCAGTGTAGAGAGACCATGGATTTTCTTTCTAGTGTTTAATTTAATGTGCTACACTTCAACATTGAAAGATTATTTAATATATGTAGTAAACTGAGCTCTTTTGTGTCATGTGTGCCAGTCTTATTTTTCATGGACAGAGAGAAGCATATCTGGATCAGTATAGCCTTGAGAAGGCTCCACGATGCATCAAAGGTAAGCTCAGTCCTTTGCTAACCCTGCTGTTCCAGTCCAAAACCAGGGAACAGCTTGAAGTTGCTTTCCTTCGAAGAATCCCATAAACATGCGACTAGCAGCTCACCCATAGTTTTCTCTTAACCTGGCAGCAGGCCATCCAAAAAGGGGTGTATAAATATGGCTCACTAATCCTTAAAACACACAAAAAATGTGTGTTTGTGACAGTTCATTAGAGTTGCAGTGAGTAATTAGCTAGGATTTCAGCTGGGTTTCTGTACCACCCCGTAAATCTTGTGTTTTGTGTAGTGATGTAGGAGAAGTATAGTTGAGAAAAGCCTCTACGCTTTTGAGCAAGAAACTGGCTAGAGAGAGATTTTGTTACATTGCAACTTTTGGCTGTTTGGAGCAGATTAAATTGAAATGAAAATCAGGATGGGAGTCAGCCGTAATGAAAGCGAATCTTTGTCGTCTGGTGACTGTTTAGCTTGCAATCCCTCGCTAATTAGCTCTATTGGCCTTCAATTAGCCATGGCTGGCCTCCTGCTACTGTGCTTCAAAATGATAACATTAAAGACCTGCATCCACTCATAGCCTGCTCTGACCGCTGGGGTGGCCTCTGCTTGGAGGCTAAGTATATATGTGCTTGCTAAAAAGAAATACCTACATTATATACAAGAGAAGGGCTACAGATAAGAGCAAATGAATGAACAGGGCACAGCGACGGAGACTGGCCATTCGATATGTTTTACTGCTGTGTTACGGTATGCAGTTGTACTTTGAGTTTTGTGTGCTGGGAAGGCCTCCAGAGCTTGCATCTGTGATTGGGAACTTTGCAGTTAGCATTTCACCTAGGCCAAATTTCCTCTGATTCCCAGCTAATTTTCCAAAGGGCGGCAGTGTTGACATGCAGGAGAACCAACCAGCAAGAGCCAGGCCAAGAGTTTGTGCAAAACGTTAGAAGTAAGTTATGTTTTCTCTTTATGATTTAGATGTCCTCAAGTTACTGCCGCGCTGCAAGGTTTTTTTGCCAGTACCTCTCTGCAGAGTCACTGCTTAGTCCCTCCGCAGCTGCTTTTGTGGTTCAGCTCTTAAGCTGGGCTGATGCCTCTGGGTTCAGGCAGGTTCTCAGCACCGAGGGAATTCAGTCATATTTCGGTACCTGTACCCATGAGCAACAACACTAGCCAAAAGCATGATAAGAAAAATAAGTGTGAAATACTAATTAATCAGTTTCACAGAAATAGATTTTAATCTCTGCCTTTCTTTTGGAACCACAAGATCCGGAAAAGTGTCCTTCCTTTTCCAAAAGCCATAATTGATTTTACTCTAAACATTGCTGTCCCTTACTCACATCAGAACCAAGTTTATCGGCCCCTTTGGCTTTCTTTGTGTGTACACATCATGTACATTTTGACTTCTTTTATAGGATTTTTAAAGCACCAGTGTTCAGATTACTACCCATGTCCAAACTACAGTTAAAATCACGCTAAATTTGATAATATGGGCCTTGTATTTGTGACAAAAGCAATTACTGCTTAGCCAGGCCTTGAAAACTACCATGAGGAAAAATCCAAACAAATTAAATCTGTAAATGGCATCTCGTATACTAGGGTGGTTTTAAACTTATGCCACTGTGACAGTATACAACTGACTGAAGCATTTTGTTATTCCTACTTCTACATTAGTTTAAACTGATTTAAAAAGCAGTAGATAATTCCTCTTTGTGGCTTCCCTCCCAGGCAGGGTTCTGCCTATTTTGGTTTTAAATGTTGCTGTCTTACCTTCGCCACCTTAATATGTTTTGATTGCTTTTAATAGGAACTTTATTTAATTTCTTTTATATATATAAAGCAGCCTTCATCTTATAATCACTTCAGTTTATCATCTGTGTTTCACTTACAGAGGAGAATAGGATGCCTCGTTGCTTTAAATTTGTCTTGTTTTGAATACATCTTGTGACAAAGTGGAAGTAATGAGGTTGAAAGCATCATTACACCTGTATAGACATATTGCAGAACCAAAGAAAGGAGAAAGGTAATCATTAACAAATGCAGTCTACTTGATCATCAGACTTTTCCAAGTAGCACAGGAGAAGAAATAAGCCAGAGTTAGCAAGGTATGAGGCTTTTGAAGCAGATAAGGCAGCAATAAGTATAATGTCTGTCTTTTCTGTCTTCTGCTAGCATGACACATGATTCCTTTTAGTCTCTTACTACTTTGATTGTTTGAACTAGCAATTTGAATATTTTAGAGCTAGCTAAGCAATGGATTCTTCCCCCCCCTTTTTTTTTTCTTTTTCTTTCATCTTTCAGTTCATCTTTAATAGCATGTTTTACTAGCCACATACAGCGATTTTTGTTCACCACTTATGTAGCACCTTAATGATCTTGTGTCAGGACTTTCTGTTTTGCAGCACTAATTGCTGCCTGGGACTTGCAACCAAATAAATGGAGCTGCTCTCTCAGCTAAAGTTTAATGACAGCTTTTGGACAGCGTCTGACAAACACTCCAAGTCTCTGTTGTGTTATAAAGGCCATTTGTCCTCTTAAGAAACACTTTAAGAGCATCTGTCACTGTCTTTGTTTTGCTTCAGTGCACTATACGCTAAGCTAAAAGCATTATTTCCACAAGGGAAACTATAGTAGAAAATCCACCTGCAAAATTACCCTGATACCTCTGAGTTAGCTGGAGGATATCTGCAGCAACTTCTTCTTGTAATTGGATTTGGTTAATCAAAAATGTAAAAATTAAGTCAGAGAAAACTAACTGAGTAAATGTGTGCAGTTTCCTTCCAGTCACTTGTGCCTCATCAGTTGCTTTAATACTTAAAACTTCTTTACCTTAAAGCCTACTGTCTTATAGTAACAAACCATTTGTACTTCTAAAAATGTGCTCTAAATTGACAGTTTCTCATTCTCTGTAAGGGCAATTTATTTTCTGCTAAGGAAACAAATACATGTAAATAAAAAAAACCTGGCAAAATGTACATCCCTCTTGAACATGTTGGTCAAAATCCTCATGCCTGGTGGATCTTTCCAACATTAACACATACTGAAATCTGACCCATTTCCTGGGAGCTAGAGTATATGATGAAATCCACTTGAATACATGGAAAAATGAGTGCTGGGACTTTGGTATCCTACCAGCTTTACAGAACACTGCACAAACCAATGGCTAATGCCCTGAAATTCTGGACTACAACCTGCAGGAAGGGCCAGCAGCTCAATACATTCACACGAATGTTTGTCAACTGGAGAGGAGACAGTGATCCCAGGCAATCACCAACCCAGCTGAGGCCTTGCCGAGACGTAATGGAATGGAAAGTTTCAGCAACTGTTTGAAGAAAACCCGGGAAGCTTTGTACATTGTTTATAAGAGGCTGCTCTCAAACATAAGCAGAAGGAAAGCACAAAGCTGCTTGTCTGAAAATTGAGCAGGGTGCAGCCTCAACACTTGCACTGCACAAAGATCCAAACTGGCTTTAGAGTCGGAGCAAAGAAGCTGGAAAAGGCTGTTGTTGTCTAGGAAGGCCCTTGAAAGCCCTTCTTTGATACATGAGACAAGAGGAAACTCAGAGAGATATATTAAGAGAGTAATGATGTATAGGCGAGTTTTGCCATATGAACATTACATATTAATCTTGACATGAGATTAGAGACTGGATAATAATTAGAGCAGAAAGTGAATCATAAATGTTGTATTTTAGAGACATAAAGTAGAAAGATGCTGTAAGGATTAGAATGACTTAAAGAACCTGAAAGTCAGGTTATGGTCTCATGCAATCAGACATTTGATAGCTCTGTCCACAAGAAATGAGCAGAAAAATACTAGGGAGAATAGCAGTTTTGTACTAGGTATTTTGAGCTTGACTTAAGACTAAACATCTACAAAGAAGCATTAGAATCAGAGTGGCATTTTAGTTTGGACAAAAAGGTAAGATTTACCTCACCTAACTTTATATATCTGTGATGTGAGTATTATCCTTCACAGTGAATGGAAAAAGAAGCAAATTCAGAACATAATTCATCAGCCTTATTTCAGAGAGACTTTTCAGCAGTACAATGAATTGCACCCAACTGTTTTTGAATTTTATTGTCTTGATTGCCAGACTATAAAGAAAGTCTATACTGGGTGTTTTGGAGATTAATAATCTGTATTTAGGCTATTCACAGGGAGAGCACACAGGAGTAGAACTGAGGAAATTATATAGAGATGCAGAGAGAACTTACATCTGCAGATAACAAAGAAAGTGAACGTGGAGCTTCAGGGCAACCTCAAAGAGGGATGGAAAACAACAAAGATTCATAGAAGAATATTCAAAAAGAACAGCTAGAGAGGATTTATTTAGTGAGGCCAAAAATGAGACACTAGGAGAAATACAGCCAGGAGAACAAAAGGTGGTGAACTCAGCACACAGGGAAAATCACATCATAATTTGTCAGTTTTCTCTTGGAATAAATAACTGAGATTCTCTGAACTGAAAAGCAGAGGCAGGCGTAAGAAAGAGCTGGAGGAATGTGACAAGTTTCTGAGCATATTCTTTATGTTTTCTGGAGCTCAGTCTCCATACCTGTAAAAAGCAGTCTCAGGAAATACTGCCTCCTGATTCATCTTGCAGAGCATGGAGATGTTCTTCCTGAAGGTCAGACACCTTCAGATTCTTTTCTTAATTCTTGTTTCTGATCGTATTGCCCCAGCGGTTCTATTAAAAACAGTGTACTAGTCTCCTCCGAAGCTGGACTTAGCAGACTTCTCAAGGAAGCATAACACAGCAAGGCAAAATGTGACTCATTCCTTTAGTGCCATAGCTCACAAACGGTGCACCTAAACACTCCTGTCTTCCATGAAGGCTCTCCTCCTCCATTTTCTTTTCCATCCTCCCTGTCTCTCTTATCTTCCATCTTTAGGATCTTTAGGGCCTATAAAGGCCAACATTTTTCATTGGATGCAGATAAAAAAAATCCTGAGAAGGTTGTAGTGGATGGTGTTACAGATGCATCAAGAAGAAAACTGTTTAGGGCAAACTGTTGGCATGTCATGGAAAGATTTTCCAGTAGGAAAATCTAAGCTCCTCAGCTTAAAACAAGTAGTGTAAATCAGGAATTAGGGTAGTCTATTTTTGGCATATTTATAAAATAGAAATTAGATTGTACAGCCACAAGAGATGCTCACTTAGTCAAAACCATATCCCACCAGAAGTATTTCCAGCTGTATTTCCTGGGGTACAGAGGAGTAGATTGTTTTGTTTGATTTTTTTTAAGACAACACACTAATATTTCCTAACAGTGTAATATTTCTAACAGCAAGATTATTGAGCCTTTTTATATCAGCTTGATCCAGGCACCGAGCCATTATTTCTATATGATGGTATGCATGAGAAATCCACAGAAAAACTACAGGCATGCCCCAAATTTGGGAAAATTCAGACTTGAAGCTGAAGTCTGATGTTGGCTTCTCACTGCTAAAACCAATGTATTAGATGGCTGTAATCCTAACTGGCAGGACACTTTCTGGTGATTTCAAGTCTGAAACCGCTTCAGGTGTTGATTCCCACTTGCTAGCCTTTTTGAAATAAAATATATGTGGAGTTTAAATTTTAGGCTGAAAGTGTTGGGAAGAATTGCAGTAACAGATAATTCACTCATGTAAATTCTCCGCTGAAATTTCAGAAAACCATTTAAAAGTATCCAACCACTTCAGGGGTTACATTTCCAGAGTATTTTAGTTCCTGGGAGGTTCATGAGCCTCTTAAAATAGAAAACCTTGTTTTTCTTTTTAGTTCAAGAGTGAACTCTCCAGTTGGATAACTAACATGGACTCTGATAAGGGAAGTTTCAGGCAATGTTAAGGACCAGAGTTTCAGATTTTCTCCTAAAATGGACTACTCAGGATAGAAATACTTTCGAGTTTTTTGAAAATATCAGTGAGAGCAATAATATTTTTGAAATTAATCCTCTTTCTGCCATATAGGATACACAAAGCTCAGAGTGTCGTAGAAGTGCCTGAGAACTGGAGACTGACCTACATCACTTTGTGTTCTCAAATGTGGGCATAATCTGCTTAGAAAGCCAAAATGCATTTATTTTTAGACTCATGAATGCTCATGCTATAAACGAAGCTGGTTTCAATGTGTTTTCTTAGTTATAAAGGAGTGCAGCACTCTGCTGTGTTGCAATAGCGCTTTCCTCCAAAATTTTCATGTATTCTATGTTTGAATATCTTTGAATCCAGAGCTGTGGATTTGGAATGCTAATATTTATCACAATAACATTTTTTTCTCATATGTTTCTGCACATTTGCATAAATATGCCTTCTGTGGAATTGTTTCCATAACTTATAAATGCATTATTTTATTATATGTACAGTAATGCAGAGTATATGAGGATAAAATCCCACATAAATTGCACACTGTGAGTTTTGGTATAAATAAGATTCCTCGATTTCTTTTCTTTTGCAGAATATTCACCTTTACTCTGCTTTGGAGCAGAGATGGGTAGCAGGCATCACTGTGTCCTCTTAGTTTTTTTTTCACTTTTTTTTCTTTGCTGCAGTGGCAAACTTGGGAGCTCAGCTGATGCAACAGGGATGTGCAGTGTACATGGACAATACAAGCTAGATCAGTGACTTCTGTTGCTCTTTTTCCCTTTGCACTGTAACAAAAAAATAGATCTGACTAAAATAGCTGGTCACAAAACAACTTTGATCCATTTTTATAGGGCACTCATCAAAAAAGAGAGGCAGAGGTAGGATTGCTGTAGGTTGGATGTTTTCTTTAGAGGCAGGGAATTTCTGGTGATGTGCAAAGCTGCTGAGACCTCGCTGGAATATATTGTGTACAAATTTCACCACTCACCTTCTGGTCTCCATGAAACGGGTGGAGATCACCAACATGAATGATAAGTGAAGAAGAGAGTCTTAAAAGGGTTGTCTTCTTTTACTAAAATAAGCAAAGAGTATTTCATGGTTCAGGGAGTATATCAAAACAGATAAAAATAAAGTGCTGTGAATGCTATTATATCTAATGGACAGGGTAGCTAGACAAAAGAGTAGGTCAATCCAAATCTCTACAAATGCAGGAAGGCTAGAAGTTAGAATGAGTTTCTAACCATCAAATCGAAAAGATCTAGAACAACTTTCCAGTATAAATATTATGACAAGAATAAATGGATAAAAAATTGATAATTTTAATCTTGATTAGTTAAAAAAACATTGTATATTCCAAGGTCTTTAAGCTATGTTTTGTATTAAGCTGAGAATCTTTTAATTGTGTGTTCAGGATATTTACTAAAAGTGTTCAAGTTGAAAGAAGCATCATAATTTTGTCTTAAAAGGCTCATAAAACCTTTGCTTTCCCATGACAAAGAGAGCATGAAATCTTGCCACATGTTAAATTATTTAAGAGTAGTAAACCAGAACTAGAATGCAGAAGGATTGGTGCAATGCCATATACATATGTTTAGAGTATTATAGGATTTACAGTATTTTGGGTTAATTTCTTCAGCTGTTACATTTATAGCATACAGTGAGCTGAAGGCCTTCATTAATCACATGACTTATAAAATGATCCATTATCAAAAATCTCTAAGATTCTGTGTTATTTTTCTAGTTTCTAAGCTAAGACATTTCCTTTTATGCTCAGAGTCTAATTATATGTTATCAATGATATCTTTCTAAAATTGTACTTCTATGATGAGATGTGCCAGCCATGAAGATGCCTGGAACGTACAAAGAGAGCTGAAATCAGAGTCACCGAATAAACCATACACTCGATGACACGATCTGTTGAAACTGCATGAAGATGTGATCTGTCCACTTTAGCAATGGCAGAAAGTGAATTTTTTTGAGAATGGGATGGGACTCTGAATAGTGTCACACCAATGATTTCGTGAACATGTCTATCCTATGAAAAGCAGTACTGAAAATGCTGTACAAAAATCCTTAATATCTGAATAATTCTTTTTGAACAATAAGGAACTGTAGTATTACAGCTCCAGATGCCCAAGTATTTATGTACACATAATACAGTAATCTGAAGCAATGAAGAGCATCTGAATCCCTCATGTTATTTCAAAAGAGTAATGGGTGAATTCTATACTGCAAGTATCAACAGATCTGTGAAAGTAGGAAATTTAAGGTTCTATCACAGAAAAACTGATTCAAAACTGTTAGGATGGGTAGCAGAAGTGGTTTGTGGTTTACTCTGGTTGACTCAATCTCTTGTCCATTCTCTTTTCCTAAAAAACAAAGATGCTGACCCAGACCAGACATCAAAGATAATAACAGTGCTTGGTTATTTCCTGGAAACACGTTAGAAAGTGGATTTCTGGGGCCTTCTCTGCTTTATGGCTTTATGAAGAAGTAACTCAACTTGACTCACTGAACTGCATCAGTGCAACACGCTTGTCGGTGCCCCTTGGCTGAGCCTTGATCTACCGTTGCCGCAGCTAGGTCAAGAGCAGCAAGAGGCAAGCTGAAAACAACAAGTTTTATTGATTTACACTCATGTGCATTTTTATTTATACTCTTTTATACTTTTAGCATAAATTTGCTCAAGTTTACACCTTAACTCTTGAAAGAGATTTAATGCCAGTAGAGACAAGTGTCACTGTACAGATTTCCTGTAGTTCAGTCACTCCATAATTTGGGGCTTTTAGGATGTATAATTTATTTCTTTTGGATCTTTCCAGTGCTCTGTCAAATTTGCCAAGTGGATTAACATCATAATGCTGTGCGTATAATTTCTGTTCATACTTGTGTAAATTTTGTTAAAGAAAGCAAAAAATGTGGGGGGTAATTCTGTCAGTAAGCTCATGTCAGGCTTGTTCCTTAGGTATTTAATTTTTTAAAAAATGTACAAAGTTTTATCACCTTACCAAAGGGGAGGAACTACAGGACTTGGCTTAAATGCTGGGTAAGATAGTTTGAATTAACTACTGTAGAATCCTACCTATTTGTGCAGTGTTGAGTAGCCTGAATTACAAATTATCATGCCAAAAATTTATTACCTGTCTGTATGAGATTGGTTCGATACAATGGCAGTTTGGACTACAGCTGGAAAATTAAGCCCCTTCAGAGGCTGACGCTTGGCATAGAGACCGTTTGGAGGAAATAAATGTTTATTTCCTCTCTGTCTCTATATATACACACATGTTTATGTTTATGTTTATGTTTATGTTTATGTTTATGTTTATAAGTGTGTATATATTCAGTTTAGTTGTTATTTTCTGCCTGGCTCTTATTCGAGGGTAGCTCTTCATCTCTCTGTTTGGACATTGCCACAATGTCCTACATAGCTTTAATCCTGAACTCCTATCACAGAATTTGCCTTTTGAATGGTATCTTTTCAAGAAAACATTGAGTTTCTCAACTATGATTTGCAGGTAATTAAGCCTTTGATGCAGTGCTGTCAAAACTTCCTGGGCTGATTGCTCTAAAACAAGCTACATTTCTTGATGAATTTTTCTAAACCAATTTTGCCTGCATTAGAATTGTATTTTAGTTCCAGATCAAGTTCACTTTAAACATGATGCTGCTGCTTTAATTGGAAATAGATTTTATTTACATCTTTCAGCTGCTTAATTTATTTGATCCCAGGAGAATCAGTTATTTTTGGCACTGATTCATATGTAAATAATCTCAAAAAATAGATTATTGTGCATGGGGATAATAATGACAATAATGTTCTGACTAAGGTGACAGTTAAACTGCAAATTTAAAAACTTTTTGCAGTTGGAGATTGTCTAGGTTAACTTCTGGGAGAATATGGGTTTAGCACAACCAGACTGGTTTCTTAACAGAAAAAGTTCCCAGGAAAAAAGTTACACATATATGGATTTTATAAATAGGATTGATATTTTTTGTATCCAAGCCAAGATCATTATGTACACTAATACATACAAAAAGACACAAATATATGCTCTGGTATAGAATCTTATTGGAGAGCTGGCAAAGCGCATTTGTCTGGATGCACAACAGTTTAAATAATTCAAGGACAGAGGAAAATGGAGTTACCTGAATTATAGATAAATCAGCAGACCATAAAGAAGAGATCTAAAATAAAACTAGTTGTGTGAAAAAATCCTATTCAGTGGCAGGGGAGAGAGTTTTGGTGACTCAGAGGTTGTATATCTTTGAAAATTAAGCTAAATAGCTGTCTCAGAAAAAAAAAAACAGCCATTTGAGGGGTTATATTGAAACAGTTATCCTGGCTATTTCACCACATTTTCAAAAGCAAACAAGTCTTGACTGCTGACGTATTTATGAGTTTGGCTGCTGGTGCTTATTTTAAGTTGATGTTTGCAAGAGTGGATGACTTAAATGATTAATAGTAGAGTGCAAGACTGGATAACTACCGCCACCCCCATTCTTTCTCTGTAGACCTTATTAACACTGTGTTTTCCATAGTGGAGACACCAGTGTGGGAGACTGGATAGAGAAAATATTGGTGTCATGAAGAAGGTAAAGAAAATACTTACCCTTTTTTATAGTCATTACTACTAGGAGTCTAATTTAATCACACATGTTCACATAGCCAAATTAACTATAACCAGTTAACTATAAATCAAGATAATGAAGAAGAAATTTGTGTATCTTCTGTATGTGGCTGGATACCAACCCTGGGAGCTACAGTGCTGAGCTGTCCATTGCACTGCTAGTGAGTATGACCCACTTGGAAGGACAGGCTGGTCAATGTAGGTCACAGAATCACAAAATGGTCGAGGCTGGAAGGGACCTCTAGAGATAATCTTTTCCAACCACCTAGAACACATTGCACAGAATCGTGTGCAGGCAGGTTTGAATATCTTTTCATATTCAGGTGGAACTTCTGGTGTTTCAGTTTGTGCCTATTCTGTCACTGGGGGCTGAAAATAGTCTGCCCCCTTGACACTCTTCCTTAATATATTTGTACAGTCTGATAAGATCCCCTCAAAATCCATATCTGGATTTGAGAATAGGTTTGAGAAATCCTTCACTTCCAGTGAATTCTCCATTCAACAAGGCTAAGGCCCAGATTCTAGAACTCTTCTACTAGTTCTGCTGGAAGAGATGCCTTCTAAAACAAGGCTTCACTGCAAAAATCTTGCAGCCAAAGGTAAAAGCCCAAAGTGTTTGATATGTGAGGGCAGAATAAATCCGGTCATGTTTCTTGTAAGCATCCTCACCCACCCCACTACTCACGGAAATTTGTGTGGTGGTGCTTGTTCCTTATTTGCTTCTCTAGAGAAACACTGAATTGGTCTCCCTTCCTGGTGTATCTTGAAAAATTCATTATTTTTATACAATTGCGTAGATATAGCATCCAGACTTTAAACAGGTAGCCCAATACTGATCCTTGTGGGACATTACCAGCCAGTTTCTCTCTTCTTAATGAAATATTTATAATTTGATAGTTCGCTAGCCCATTTTTGATTGAACAAATTGTTTTGTTTTCTTAGCCAGAATGATTTATTTTCTCCCTAGACTATTATATGCTTCCATATCAAATGCCTGTCTGAAGTCCAAGTATATCCATGGCACTCCATCACTTTGGTTTTCTGCCCAAAAAACTATCAAGCTTGTCTGGCCAGCTTTATTTTTAGTATTTCCTTGCAGTTAAGTTTTCTCGACAGCAGTCCCATCTATGGACTGGATTGTCCCAGCTTTTTATCCAGCACAGGGAGAACATGAGGCTCCAGGACACTTCTGGAGGTCCCCCGGCCTTTCTTCAGCACTTATTCAGGCCATGAGAAGAGACACAAGGATGTTTCTCTTAAAAATCCTGTGAGAGAGCAGGGCCAAGCATAAATACAAAGTATCTGCTCCAATCAGCAGACCGACGTGGTAGCACGTTTATGTCACTTCTGCTTCCTTTTCACCAAAGCCCTAGGACCTGATTTTCTTATCAGGTGGCTTTTCGAAGCAGAGAACTGCTGTTCAATGAAAAAGAGCCTCAGGAGCCCTTGTGCGGTGTGAGACCAGCCGCCGATGGTCACAAATGGTGGCTGCAATAGCTGCAGTAGGGCCATAGCAAGGCAGACTGTGTGACCTCTGCTGTGCCAAGGCACTGCAGGAGGACCTCATCATGCAGGGTTCACTTCAAGATAACCCGCAAGTTTACCCAAATTACAAAGGCACATGTTGAGTCTGAATGATTCTGATTTGATCTTTCAAAAAATGCAGTTTGGCTTGAAACAAAGCAAAAGTTTTCTTCTTGAAATGCTATGCATTTGGGAGAAATAATGGATGTTTGCAGAGCATTTCCTAACAGGATTCTAGACTACAATAAATTTCTGTTCTGTAGTAAGGAGGGATTTGTTTATCGAGTTAGAATAATCTAAAAATTTATTCTACTATCTTCCTGGCTCTAAATCTCACTCAATTTTTGGGGCAAAGTGTTTTAAAAAGGAACCACACATTACATGAATGGCCCGCATAGAGTGTTATGTGTGTAACTAAGAATATTATAGCCTTCTGTATTAACTGATTTAACATAATGGACTCCCCTTCCTACAACTGTCTCTCCACAATTGCTTGTTTTTTTTATACATCTTTACTTACAGCTATTAACTCACTTACCTATAACTGCTACCTTCTTATCATGTTTCAAAGGGGCTTTTTTTCAGTATGTTAGTTAGAACTCATGGGTCAGAGACATTTATATACAAATCCACCACATGTGGGCTGGATAATGGCAGTAAAATTACCATGAAAATCATTTAGTCTGAAAGAGTGGAATTACAATCATTGTGCTCCCAAGGAGACAATGCATGAAGTGCTAAGGAAAGGGTTATAATCAGATACTTTGATTAAAAAAGCTGCTAAAAAAAAAAAGCTGCTATTACAAGGACCAGTTCCCAAAGTCATTTGGAATTTCCGCATTTAAGTTTCCAAACAAATAAACAAAACAAAGCAACACCCCTTCCTCTTCTTTCTCTGAATTATGAGAAACGTAATAGGAACTTAGGCCGAGGATAATGTTTGTTTCCAATACTCATGCTGAGTTAGGTATCAAAATTTTGGCACAGACTAAGCATCCAAGATCTCAGTAGCTTTCCTGAACTTCTTCAGTCTTTAAAGCAGATCTGGAAAGACTGAAAGACAGAAAATTAACTTGTCAGGCTTTTGGGTTTTGTTTGTTTTCTTGTTTGCTTTTTGACATACAACTGTGTCCATCTCCAGTCAAATGGAAAAAGTAGGTTTCTCAGCTTTGTGATTCGGTCAGCTCTTTGAGTATCCATTCCTTTTTCTTTTTGTTTTGATGTGCAAGACCCTCCTATTCCCAGACTGCCCAAAAGAGCCATTGAGCTACTTCAAAAACAAAAACTCTTTTTCCTGAAAACTATTTCCCCCACAAATATATATAAGGCTATATCTCCTGGGTCCATTAAATCTCCTTCTGGATGAAAGCTCAATAAGTAAGTAAAGACAGACTTTTGCATCCTCTGTAGCTTTTCAACATGACCAGAGAATGAGCTTTACTGTCCTAGTAATAATTTCTGGGAAACAGCATGTTTTGAACATTAAAGGACAGAGTAAACTTTTCTTTACACAGTCAGATCAAATTTGCCTCAAATTGAAATGTTGGAGCTGAGTAGCCAGGACCAAAGGGGGAGTGAATTCTGTAGCTGAATGGAAGGGACTTCATTTCCCTTTGAAATTTTTCTTCAATGCGTGGCCACTAGGTAAATATCTATATTCTTCCTCTGATAAGCTATTCGTATATGATAGGCCTCCTAAGTTTGGAAAGTAAAGTCCCTGAGTTTAGCCGTCTTGAAGATAACTCAAAAAGAGAAAATATAAACTTTCTAATTACTAAATTTATCTGTTTAAAATGATGGATTGGTCACATGTGGAATTTCATGGGCTCTGGCCTGGCCTTCTCTTCTCAGCTTGCTAAAACTGGAAGGTGACATTAGCAACCTAACAGCTCCCACTGTGTACAGTTCAGATCACCATTCTTATATACCTTGTGCTAAAATCACAGTGGAAATTTTTGATGAGGAAAAGTGATTTGGCTCAGAGTAGAGGCTCCGCCTGGAAATGACTCCAGGAAATTGCTGTCTTTTAAAAATCAGCCCTGGCAGTAGATAGCTATGCTTTCCTTCACTTACAAAAATGTATATTTATAGTCTAGCAGTTAATTGTGCACAGGATGGATTCCTGGAAGCCAAGATAAAATACTTCTTTCATAAATAATGTATATTCTGAATAGCATTACAATGTAAAAATGATGTCTATAAGAAGGCTGTAGGAATCTCCAAAAGCAATACTATTGTAGTTTATCAAGCAAGTAGGGCTTTGCAACTCCAACAACTTCATTTGTGTGATTTGCAAAAGGCCCATTTTGACCTCAAAGCAAATTATTACTCTTGAACAAAACGATAACTACCCAGACTTGAGTTTTTCTTGAGTTTATAAGATTTCTTATAAATTGATGAAAATTTTCATCAGAAGGGAGACAGACTACTCATGCTGTGCATGTGCCTTGCTTGTCCATTCCTTATATACATCATATCTGGAGAAACTTCCAATGTAGTTCATTAAATTCACTGTCTAGACTGGAAACGAAAGTGGCCACAGCCTCCGAAAATGTTGGTTTCTGATGCTGAAGGATTAAATGAACTGAAAGATCTGCTGCCTTACAGACTTTATTCCTTTTGGAGCTTCTCAGTGAACTTCAACTAAAGCAAAATAAAACATAACAAATTGTCCTCCCTGGCAGAAAAGAATATTTAGTCTATTAAATGTTTTTGACACTATATTATACTGCTGCAGCATTCAGGAGACTACTTTTAAACTACATTTATACGTGTTACTGCCCTCTTCCTCACATGAACAATATAGTATTTTTAAAAAATTAAAAATATTTGATAATAACTTGATTATGGAAATGTTTTTGTTTTTCTTCCAGACAGTAGAACTATTCCCCGCTTAAAAGCTTTAATTTCTTATGCAGGAGAGAATTTCTCTGGGGAAAATCACACACATTAGTTAGAGGGAAGGAAAAAAATTGTACTCATAAATTTTAATGCATAATTTATTTGCCTGTTTCTGTGGATTATCTTGAAGAAAAATGAGAAGGGCAAAAGCCAGCATGGCTTAATTAATGGTCCAAAAGGCCTTTCATGGATTAGAAGTCTGTATGAAATGCTCGAAAGCATCTAGAGTTTTGAGAAGGCTCTTCTGAAATTTTTTAACTTTAAACAATACTCTTAGTGTAAGGCCAACATAATTGTATCTAAAATACCTTGTTGCAGTATCACAGGCACTGATCTATATTCACAAAGCATGGTGCTGTAGTCTTGTTATGGAGTGTGGTAGATGGAAAATAAACTGATCATTACAGGTGAGAGAAACAAAACTATGTACTGCTAAACCCTAGTTCTCATGAAGAATATAATATTGAATCAAAATTCATAAAATGTTTGAAAATAATGGTTATGGGAATGATTATGGCACCTCTGTGTCTCTCTCTAAGTTCTTAAGAGGTTACTAGCTAGTAAGGAAGTAAGATTTACCTTTAAATTCAAATCAAAGATTACATTTTAGCGACAAAATTAGCAGTGCCTATTTAGTAGGAATAACTCTTAACTTTGAAATTAAGTTTAGCTTTAAGTCTTTGGGTTTTAGCACTACTTGATGAGTGTGAATCTGGAGTGAGGCCCTATTGGAAACAAAACCCAGCCTGCTGCTCTACCCAGCATGTTGCCCTTTGGCAGCACAGAGCATCTCAGCAGAGGGACCGTCAGCCTACCAAAATTCTCTTTTTCCACGTTCTAGCTATGCTAAAAATGTTATGGATAAACAAATACATGCTATCAAAGAATTTGTGTGAGAATTATTAATTTAAAGGAATATTTACCAACTGACTGTATTTCATTCCATTCCCGTAATAGTATCCAAATCTAGTTGTAGGATGCTTTTTTTTTCACGTTAGTGAGGTTTAAAAAAAAAAAAAAAAGAAAACAAAAAGGGAAAAAACACACACAAAAAAATCTATCAGAAAATAGCAAAAATCAAAGATGAAACAAATCAAAATATTGTAGAGAAGACCTTTTCCTGGTTTCCCATAAACCTTACCTTATTACAATAATTCTACAGGAAATAAATTAATAAGGCTGGAAAGCGGCTGGAAAAAAACTTCTTGAAATAAATGTATAAATATAGCTTGAATTTCCAAACCAGAATGATGCATAGATGTCTGGATTGTTTCTGGCACTAGGACTCGAGATTTATATTTATTTTCTCACAAAGATATCCATGAAATAATTTGGATTTCTCCTAGTAGCACTCTCAGGTACCATATATGTATTGGAAAAAAAAGTTACTTTAATATCCGGATGTGCCACAATACAGATCCTCAGGACCAAAGATAACAAACTATAAATGAAGAGAAAGCAGCTGAAGCAGGAGAAAACACAAATATGAAAAGTAAAAGAGAATTGATGAAACCAGACTAGGAAAAATGCCATTTGTTGCAGTATTTTCAAACTCAACTGAAGATTAAATTTCACATGCAATGAGGCTCAACTGATCACTGCACACCACCACAGACATGTTGTAGTCCTTTCTTTAAGACCTTATCCTAAATTCTGGGAAAATGTAGTTAGCTTGTGGAGAAGCAATCCTCAAGCTTGAGTAAGTGAAATAATGCAGACCTTTGTGAATGAAAGGAAACCAGCCAAAACAAATATTCACTTCTCAAAAATATTTTCAACCCTGCAACAACTAGCAATTTTTCTATGTGAAGCAGAATCAATAAAAATCAACTCAGCAAAAGCTGTGCAAGAAAGGTCCAGGAAGAGTTAGGTGAATAATACTAGTAAGGGAATAGATACAACCACCAAAAGAGGTGGTAGGTAATCATATCATTTGCTACATTCATCTGTAATATTCTAAGTTGTAAGAGCTAAGCAGTTTATGAAGGGCAAATCGGGAAAAAAATAATAGTAAGCCAAGTATGCTGCAAAATAACCCCTAAGGGACTAAAGAGAGATCTTAGCAAGAGCAGAGGAGATTTCAATGAGTTTTCAACCAAGAAGGACTAATCAAAGACGCATCAATCAGCAACAAATACTTAAAATAAGTGCTATATAAGTGCTATCTATGATTCTATGATTCTATAGGTTTTAAGAAGGTATTTGATAGTTTCCTTTGTAATCTCAGGATACTGTATAAGTCATTTTTTTATAAAAGTCACTATTTTGATATTTTTATGATACTTTTACTCAGGCTATAGCTTATACTCAGAGTATCTCACTATGGCTGACACTGAGTTTGTAGGATGCTAAGATGAAGTGTGACAGATAAAAAGCAGACTGGTCTGACAGAAGAGTATTACTTGCTTATTTTGCTAATGGTACATCTTTTCTATGAGAACCAGCTAACAGATCAGCCAAATAATAGAAATTTTCAGCATTGTAAGAAAAAATGATGAGAGGATCGTATGGAAAAGGGACAGTGGAAGTAACGTGTTGCTCAGCAATGTTGAGGGGCAGTTTATAGAGCATGCAGGTGACGGAGATAGGGGAGCTAGGACAGTTTGTTTCTTTACTAGCTCTTACTTGATTGCATGTGCAGAATCCAGATTCAGTCTATTCCGGCACTTTGTTCTCTGCTCTGTTACCGTTGGCTTTTGTGTTTTGGGAAAATTAATTTTTCAAGGAGTTTTTACCTCTCCAAAGATCCTTCATTATAACTCCAAAGTTACCACTATGCTTCATGAATGCAGCTTTCTTTCACTCTTGTAAGAGAGATATTGACCTCTGGGTATTTTGAACTGACGTTAATAGAGCTGATGGGATGAATCACACATGTTCACATTTCCACTTCCTTTATATGTCTTTTGAATTTTTTTTGTTTTCCCTATCTTGAATTTGGAGCTTGGGAAATTGTATTGCTAATTGAATTATGGTGTTAAGTGGCACTGCACAGTGCCTATGGCAAGATCTTCATTTTTTCTACAGAGAAAAAATATGAGGTGCAAAGTTTTGGAAGTCATTAGGGTAGGGTTATTGTTCTGAAGAGCTCTCCTTGGAAATGAAGAACTCCTTCTCCCTCCTCTCTCCCTGCAAGCACTTGCATGCAGACCAGAGTATGGATTTTGTTTGGGGGACAGTGGAAGGACGGATGCTGGACATCATGCCTGAGCACTCCAGGAATGTGGAGCTGGTAGAGGGGCATCAGTCAAGGAATGTCTCCAGTTCATTGCAGAGTTTGCCTTGCAGATAACCTACAGGAACAAGTAGCTTCCTCTAGCAGCAAGGGCTAGGTGTGAATGCTAGTCCTCAATCTTTGATGCAAATGAAAGGTCAATGTGAAGTGCCTTCAGCTGGTACTGCGGACTGAAAGTGTGTCTATATACACAGTACTGTGAACCCAAGGCCTGACTTTGTTGAGTATGGCCCAGCCACAGTAAAGACCTGCTGGAATATGCCCTCCTAAATGACTTCCAGACTGCAGGAAGTGTATGTCTAGCCAGGTAACAGAGGAGCTTCAGCAAGCCCCATCTTCTCTAACAACGTGCTACTATAAGACTAAAAAATTGTATAGTGTTTCCTACAGAGTGAGATGAGCCAAAATCTGTTTTTAGTTACGTTGGAGTAAATCCAAGGCAATACCATTGCCTATTCTAAAATTACTCCGAAGAGTATTAGCCCTGGACCAAAATTAAGGCTGAAACACTTGAGTATTCCCAATAGTACCTAGCAGTAGAGTTTGTTCCCACTTTCCTTCATGGGATATCTTGTCTTAGTATTAGTTCTGCCAGCCTTGAATGCATCAGTTCTTGCACGGCTTATAAAGTATGCTCATGTTTCACTTAGTACTGGAAGAGTCAATGGAATAGCCACGAATATATGCCCTGCTCCAGGACTGAATCCCTTCTGAATGTGACTAACCTTGAAAAACATGGAACTTTCCTGTGTTTTTAGACAATAAATCTGTCAGGATGCATATTTCTACAACCTTCTTTTTCAGTTTATGGCATATGGTTTGAATATGAAAGGATTATTTGTTCAGTATTCTTTTTTCCCGTCTGGAATGATGTGCTATTTATTTATTTGAGTGAAAAATAATTTTCCCATTCCTGATATTGTATTGATATTATGATTGCGGTCATCATGAAGGGCATTCTTGAAATGTTTTTCTTTCCTCCTGACAGTTTTTCCTTGATACTTCTAGCACAAATACTACTTGTTAGTTGAGTGAATTCTCTTATTTCTATCTTCTTTTGTATTAGGTTAGATGAGGGAGAAGGAATTGAAAAGCAGAAATGGAGCAAAGTTCAGCCAGTAAAAATAAATAAATAAATAAATAAATAAATAAATAAATAAATAAATAAATAAAAGCAACAACAACAACAAATGTTATAGCAGCATTGTTGGGCTACCAGGACTGTAAAAAGAATTGTGACCTTAACATGTATGTGTTGGGAAAGATACAGTTCTCGCAGATGAGGCCAGCTCTTCCCCTTCCTTCTGTTTGTTCATGCTTTAATAGATTTGAATTGGAAGGGTAACATTCCTCCTCTAAATTTGGATATTATAGGCCATATGAAGGAGAAAGGGCATAGCTTGTTTCTAATAAATTACTTTTAAGGCCATATCTTGATTTTGCTTTCAGTTCCAGAATAAATCCGATATTACTGTTTTCACTCGGCTGCAAGTAAGTCTGTACCTGGGAATTAAAATCAGAGTAAGGTCCTATATTTCATTTTTAAAATAAAACTGAGCAATACTAGAATATCTAGAATATGCTAGAATGTGCAAGACTTTATTACATGCTCTGAAACTGAAGGTTCAGAGACAATCAGAAAAAAAATTGTGTTTGGTTTGCTTTATGATAGCATTTGTCTTTGCCCCATATCTAATGAACATCATTTACAGCTTCATTTGTTCATAAAATATCTGTAAAAAGAATTTGCTATAAAAATTAATACACTGGCTTCCCATCTTGCCTTTCCTGACATTCAAAAAACCCAAAATCAAATTCAAACAAAAAAAGTCTATGATTGATAGATTATTTTAATAATTTTTTTAGCTATTGACTGTAGTGCATATGGCCAAAGGAAGCCTGAAGATATTCTGAACCAGGAAAATGGTGAAGTCATGCACCACGTACAAGGCCCCAGAAAACGAGGCAGGTAGGATCTCATTAATGTTTTGGCCTTTGAGGGCATTCAGGATTTTCTTGTGCAGCTCTCTGATGGATTTAAGTATATGACGCAGTTTAGCCAAGCATCTATGTTCAGGACAAAAAATCAGCTCAGCTTGTATCTGCTTTCTGTGTTGCTGAAGAGATACTCTTTAAGCGTATTTTGATATCAATCTTGTATTTCAGTGGGAAGGCTAGGTCATCTCCTGTGCGTAATATGACTTTGACAATAATAGATGAAACTGAAACAGGGAAGTAAATATTTTCAGAAGTGCCAGATCTGGAGCCAGCAGGGAGCATCTGTTGAGGTGAATTGGATGAATGAGCACACACAAAAAAACCTAAACAAACTAACTGTAGTAGGAAGCTGCAGGCTGAGAGCTTGCTTAGTTTCTTGAGAGGCAATACGAAAGATAGCTGAGACTTAACGCATGTACTAGGTGCTTGTGCATGTTTTACTCAAAGAGTATTATGAAGAGTATTTAGAAGAAAAAATACGTTCACACTTCCTAAAATGCTAGGAACGCCATCATATATCTGTTGAGTGTCTGGGCAGTAGGCAAAATTAAAAGGCTCTAGGAACTTTTTCAATCATCTTCTGTATGTGCAAAAAAAACCTGACTGACTTTCTACATTTAAATAAATGTGCCAGATTTTGTGGTCTCTTTATAAATATTATTCAAGTCAAATTCTAGTTATGCATCTCAAAACATAGCACTCAATTAAGATTCTTTCTCCGTGAGGGGAAGAACACTCTGTACACCTTCTATTGGGTTTGCATGAGAGGAATTCAGAGTAAAATCCAGCCCATGTTTTGGGTACCCATTTTGCTTATTTTTCCTGCGTTCTGGCCAGGTATCTCATAGTTAATGCAATCTTGGTAACAAAAGATCTTGCTTCATCTCCTTGCTGTCAAATGTTGGTGCATACTGGGATCTGAATATTGCCAGATTTACTATGAACCACTAATGGATTTTTAGAACAGCAAAATGAGAATTGGCAAGGGTTCCCCCGTGTGTCCAACAACGATTGCCAACTGTTTTAACATCCTCTTGAAACGTAATGAAAATCCACTGTAGTGCCTAGGAACAGAGATCTGTGTTATATCCTTGCTGCCAGGTCAGAGATTTTGTGAGTCCCAGGGCACAGAGCCTGATATATTGGGAAATGCAGCCCAAGGGAAATGTAGCAGCACAAGAGTCTTCATGCTCACAAAGCAGAGGCAAAAATTAAAAATCAGTGTTTGAGGATTTGCTTTTATCACTGAATTTCTCATGTAAGCAGAAAATCCAGAAACATATGCTAGCGATGTCAAGGCTGCTGCTTCCTCTAGCCTTACGCAGAATAAATGAGTAGTAGCATAACTGCAGTTTGGGGCCTGAGCAACAGAGTAATTCGCATTAATACCATGTTGGGGAGTGTGACTAGAGTCCCCCTGCTTCTTTTCCTTTTGCAGATAATGAATTTCCTGCCCTAAATGGAGTAGAAGGAAAAAATGCAAACATCCTCTCTCTTCTTGTGTAGTTGGTGTGAGGTCAGAACGTCAGTGCTGAGGCCTGTTTAGATAGCAAGCTCAAACCTCTTGTCATTGCAAAAAATGCTCAGGTTACATTAACATTATCACTGCAGATTTTGGTGTCATTAGAAAATCTCTAAAAAAAATATTTAACCAGTTCTGGCCATATAGAGGGCCAAAAATGCTTAACCTAGGATGTTTTCCGTTGCCCATATTCTGGACTAGAGTTATACTTCCTTTATTTGCGTGTTTGCTCCTTGTGACTGTGTCCCACATCCAGGGTAATATAAAATTCAGTAGATAAAAATGCAGTTGCTAAATAAAATATGTAGATTTTTTTATTGGCATATTCACAGTAAAAATAAAATAAGAAAAAAAAATCTCTGACTGTCTTGTGAATGGGAATTTGTCACAATTTATGTCAGAACAAAAACCTACATAGCATGATGGTGAATATCTTAAAATTTGCATAAAACTGCATAGATCTTTTACTTTCTTAATATATACTTAAAGAACTATGTTAAAGTTACAGCATGAACACATTATTTTCATTAGTCCTGGACATAACTGTTTTTTTCCTATATTAAAATATTTTTGCAAGGAGAATTATCAGAGTTCTCAGGTCCAAGAGTTACTCTCAGAAAAAAAACAGGTTAATTTTTTGTAATCAGATATATGTGGTTTTGATACTGACCAAAATATTATCTAGACAGTATGCAGTATTTTGCAAATAAACAATGTGGAATTCACCTGACTTAGTTATAGCCATTTAAAAGGCAGGTGTCACATCTAAGCACTGTCTACCATCACTTATGGAAAAGACAAACCTCCATCTAAGACTAGTAAATCCAAACAAATATTAGTGGGAACAAAACAAACAAAAACAGAAGTTCTGTAATGCAGGGCATACCTCTTTATTTAGTAAGTAAAATTGTGATTTTGGACAATAAATGGAATGTAATTATCAGGAGGCTGTTTCTGGAAGGATGAGCAGGGCCTGCCTGCCAGCACCAGCAGGATGGTTATCTTCCTTTAAGGGAAAACTTGTTACAGGTGAGACACTGTAGAGGACAATATTTAAGAATCAATTAAAATAGAAATCATATTGCAGTCATATGCTTAACATGCACATAAACAAAAACTAGAGTCCACCATACCCTGGCAGTGGTTACATGTGAAACCCATCCTGCCTCTGGGTACTTTACTCAAGGCTGTGTGGAGATACTGCTGTATGCTCAGGTTTTAGAGTTTGAAACCGTCCTTTGAAGAAAAGAAATTTCTAACTACCTTTTACAGTACTAATTACTCTTTTTCAGTGTAACTTAAAAGTCACATGTTTATTTTTACAAAGAAAAACAAGGATAAAAAATGCGTTCCCTCCCCATCCCTTGTGACCGTTAAACTTATGAAGGGATAAGAGGAAATATTAAAGGAAAACTACTGTCCCAATATTTCCTGTGTGTTATTGGCAACTAAATGAGGAGAATGGGAATAACCTGCAAAGGGAAACCCACTGACAAGTGGTTTGCATGGTCTGACACTCTGCTCTGTCAATGGAGGTGACTGTTTCTCAGCAAGAATGAACACATACAAAATTTTCCATTCATGCTCCTTGGTTTCTTAAAATTGTTGAAGCTGGAGCTACAGCGAGATGTCACAGTCACTGATGGCAAGCTCTGTGTTTAGGCTGAAGATAATTTTTTTCCCCTCACTCTGGTCCTTGACACAAAAGTGCAGTATCAAGTATAAGGCTCTAAATTTTCAGACTTGTGTAAAATCAGTCTACATGCAGCCAAGAATCATCATACTATCTGCAGCATGAATGCACCAGCCACTTCTGCTATTCATTATTGAACAGTTTTGCAGACAGTGTAGTCGTCACTAACAGTTTAATAAAAAAAAAAATATATAGCAAGCATAAAACTCAAGTTGTTTTACAATGAAATATCATTTGCTTACAGGGAAAATTATCTTATCAAATTCATAAGCAACTTCAGAGTCCATCAAAATAAATCTTCCTCAGACACAGACCAAGAAGAAGCAGTCCAAGAAGAAAACCTTCCCAAAAAAAGCCTGTGAAAACAAAGGTCCCTAATGCTGCCTGAAATATAATGAATGCTAATAGGTATCTGCTAAAATAAGCTTCTAGACATCATAAAATAAGCTTGACAAGACATCATCTTGTCAGTCACATCAATGATCAGTGCAAACAGTGAACACAGTTTATTTAATGGACAATTATGCAGTATTTTCTTGAGCTAGCCCAGGAGGAGCTGATCATTTGTGGATTTCCACTTGGTTTTCATCACCTACATACTACTCCACGTTTTCATGAATATCGGTGTTTTAATGGCTAAAAAGATTTATTTGTTATACAGAAGACTATATAATTTTCTAGACACTTACTGTCTACATTTTGAACAGATGTTCTCAGTGAATTTTATTTTGATTTGTATATTGGGACTTTGGAGAGGTTGTTCCTCAGATATCCAGATTAATTCCTATTACTGAATAAGAGTCTACAGTGAACACTGCTACTTTGTGGATTGTAAGATATTATAAGGTCAGATATATGAGTGGAAAAATATTGTTTCACTCCTGTCCTTGCATTTTAAGTAATTTCTTTGTCTCAAAGGGATCCCACTGTCTTCTCCATTGTCCTCCAGGTCACAGACTGCTTCCGAGTCTGCCATTTCTGTCTGCAGGAAGTCCTGTAGAGCACTGCTGTGTTCTCTTGATGCTTCACAAAATGCGTGTTCCTCACACCAGGAAAGGCAATAGGCTGCAGCAGTAGCTGCAGATGAAAATCTCAGGTTTTCTTTTCCTTTCCTCCTGTGCAAGGATGTTAGATTTCACTTTGTTTTTCAAAGTTCTGGAATTAATGAGTTTCCTTCCCAGCCTTCTGCTACTTGTATGTATGTAGAGACTCTAGGTGTGAACCTATCCTGAAACCTTCAGACACTGGCAATGTCAGGCTTGACTGCAGTTTAAACTAATTTCAATTGATGTTTCACTGTACAACAAATATATCATCAGAGAGAATAACTCTATTAACTTTGAAAACAGCCTAAAAATACACAGCAGACAAGCTGCTGTGCTATTAATTTAAATACGAATCACTACATATGGACAAAAATAGCATGGCAGTTAGTTCATTTACTGTATATCTAGGCTACATAAAAGTCAACATGACAAGAACACTATTTGTATGCAGAGACTCTTGAGTAAAAGGGACGTGTTAGTCAACTTGTTCCTTAGTTACCATGGTATTCAAACAGCCTTTTCTTAGACTGTTTCCTAGTCATTGTAAAATATTTTGATTTCGTTTATAGTATGTGTAGTCACACAAATGCTGCTGATGTCATTTGTAATTCTCTCGTTACAGTGAGTGAATAACACTCTCACATTCAACACGGAAGAGGAAGAACTATTAGTTTTTCTAAATTATTAGGTTGTTATCAAGGTGCAATAAAGAAATAAGAAAATTGAATAAGAAAATTAAAAAGGGACTCTGGTAAGACTCTGACTGAAAGTTAAGCTGGAAAAAAGCAAGCTATCTACCTCTGGATTTTGTTCCAAAAGTGAAATACCCTGGGTTAGCTGCTGCATTGACAGTTGTGCACATCTGTCACATTAGTGACAACCCTCAGGCACTTAAAGAAATGAATAAGTAAGGTATCATAAATCTGCTGCCACCCGCATAATTATGCTGGTTTAGTAATGCATCACTGCATAAAACAATAGACTGAGAAAGCATTTGTCTGGAGCAGATGCATCGGAGTGCTGGAATGCTGTCATCCACCTTAAAACGACCCTCATCCCGTCAGATCCTCTTGGCCCTGATTCACTCTGAAATCAGTGAAAAAACTCTGAGTATTTCTCACAACCTCCAAATAATGCAGAGCTCTTGGTAGATGAAAGACAGGACCCAGCCTATTTTTCTTACACATGCGTATTCTGAGCTTGAAATAATATTTTGATGTCTTGACTGAAAGAAAAAAAAAAAAGCAAAAATCCCAAGATCCAGTTTGTCAGTTCTAATTCTCATTGCATTACTACAATTAAATTAAGCCTGGAAATAAGAAGGTGTGATGATTGTTAATTAATTCACAAGAATCAGAATCATCACAGGCATCAGATTAATCACTCTTAATGCTTCCTTACCCATGCAAAAGTTTCTGCTGGGCATTTATTTTAACCTTTTGCAAAACTCCTTTGGTATAACTGGGCTTTAAAAAGAAATTTAAACATTAATCTCAATTTCAAATCATAGATATTTCTTTTTATTTGAGGTTACTGGAGGAGCGAGGAATCTGCGTTGTGTAGAAGATAATCTGAAAAAGTTCTGTATAATACATATTTGTCCCCTCCATTCCTGCGCCCCTCCAAATATTTCCAAGGAAAATTACTTTCCACTGTTGCAAAAGACCAATATCTTCTGGCATGACGATAATGAAGGATATATCTTAGAGATAGCATCTCTGAAGGCTGTCAAACCTTGTAAGGACAGGAAACCCAATGACTAGATGTCTAGAAACATAATTTGTTTGACTGATTTTGAAGAATTAAATGATGTGTGATCAGATACGAACAAAAACTTAATTTGTGAGGTGCAGCCTTGACAATGTGGGGCTTTTCTGCACACTTAGTTCCAGATGCAGTTAGTCCAGGAGATAAAACTGAGAAATTGAAGTCTATTTTCCAAGTCATAAATGGACAGAGAGTTGGGACCTGAGCCAAATCTTAGTGAAGTCAGTGGGCATCTCTCCACTGATTCCTGTGGGCTTTAAACAGGGGTTTTTCTTCCAAGTACAACAACCTACTAGCAAGCAAAGCTGAGTGAAAGTATCACAATTTGTCAGGTGTGAATATGTGCATGTGAGTGTGTGGACATATGTATATAGGTTACATATGAATGTGGAAAAAAAATTCTCATAAGCAAACTACTTTCCTTACATGACTCTGCCCTGTCCCAGCTAATTTTTGACTGGAAGCACTATAAATATAGCAGGATGAACATTTATACTGTTCAGATGAGGATTTCTTCTAGGATCAGTGCAAGAGTGAGAGAGGCATGAAAGATGTCTTGGTATCCTCATGTATATGCCACTGAGCTTTCCATGCCTTGATATTTTTTGCCTTTTTTTACAGCTTACTTGGCTTCACCCATACTGACCTTCAACTTGCTCGCCCCCTCTCACTGACCTCTATCTTCCTATCCTTTTTCACTAATGGACCCAAATCCTCTCTGTCTGGAAAATCTTGCTTTATTCTGAATAAACTGCCCCTTTCTCTCCAAGGCATTTCTTAATGACTTAGAAGGAGATTTTTATAAAAGCAAAAAGCTGAAAAAAAAATCCCTAGGGGAATCTGCTGTTAATTCTCAATGAATTCCTATTGAGGCTCTCCATCTATCCCCATCTATCCCTTTTTGGCTCCTTTCAGAAATTCTAGTCTCAGTCCTAGAGGGACGTGTTATAACTGTTACTGTGTTGGCTATCTAGTACTTTTAAAACAGAATGTAATAGTCACTAACAAATGGTCTTCGATAAGAATAATATCATCCCATCATATCAATATAAAACAAAAGCAATTCTGTAGTAGCACCTCACTGTGTTCTCGCTGTGCCTGCAATGGGAGATCTTTGCAAAAGCAGACTTAGCTTCTACTCAGCACATCTAATCCTTTCATTGCCAGACTCCGTTGATCTCCTCTAGTCAGATTCATTTGTGATCAACATTTTCATGCCACTTTGCAAGCGGTCAGTTTGAGGGGTCTGGGTAACTGAAGCTTACTACACCTTAAACAGAGAAGAAGTGCTATCCACACAGGGGACATATGAGGAGAGCAGATCCCCAGATCCGCTGCTATAAAAACGATGCTAATCCCTTTGTGCTTGTCTTCCTGAGAACGTGACTGGCTAGCTGATGACTATAGCAGTGGTTTTACAGAGATAAGTTCTGAGTTATAACTTGGAAGGAGAAGATTTGTATCAGGTTGAGTTTTGTTTGTAGGAAATAAAGTATTGCTTCCAACTGGTATCTTCTAATTCACCGTGAAACCCTCAAAATCCAGCCTAAAATCCAGCAACCTCCTGACAATGATGATGACTGCTGAGTTGTAGAGCTATAGGCTGCTTGCATATTGATCTGATGGTAGTGGTCCATCCAGTTCTTCTGATCTGGAGGTCACTTGTAAGTACAAGATTTACTGGGTGTGACTACATTGCAGGCTGCTTCTCAATATGACAAATAAGCCTTCGTTAGGGGGTTAAATATCAAAGTTAATTCGATCAAGGCCACTGCAGTGCTACTGAGTAGTCAGCAACACCCCTGCTCAAAATCCTCATGGAAAACTTAAGGGCAAAATTTCACTATTCTCTTGGATTCATGGATTTGGAGTGGTTTCTTGACGGTGGGAGTAAGAGGTAGGGTTGGACTGTCCCTAGGATCATGTCACTGCTCCTAAATTTTGGGTTTTGTTTGTTCTTTAAATGCACTTCAGGGGAATGGGTCTTTCTTGCCAAACTATCTGAGAGAAACCTGGACCCAGCTAAAGCCAGTGGGAGTTTTGCCAATGAATTTATTGAGACCAGTGTCATACTTTGAGGACTGTAACTGTCTCAAAATCCTCTTGGATCTGTTCTTATTACATTTGATCAGACAGTTCCTCAGTTCCTGATAGAGAAAAATGAAGGAGCTAAAGCACTTATCCTTCCTGGATCTTCTCCAGTACCAATCTCTTTTTAGCTTCCAAGAAAAGCATATAATAATAATAAAAAAGAACACTCTTCTCATCTTCTGGACAGCCTCTCAGCCATCTGTCTGTAAAAGTACTATGTAGAAGCTTAAAATGAGACTTTTTTTTTCTTTTTCTTTTTCCCCCCACAGGTAGCTTAGCTTATGAGCTCAAAAGTAATTTTCCCTTGTCGAGAGCAGCCACAATATGGAGACTTTCCACAGTGACTCCTCTGGTTTTGGGGGGAGACTTTTGTTCTACTGAAGGTGAAGGAAATATTCAGCACTCACTTCAGTCATGTAGGTGCCTCAGTCATGATACCGACTATGAATGTACAGAATTTAGGCACCAACCTCTTAATTGATTGTGTTCGAGGAGGGGGTGTCAAATTTACTTCTGTGCAGACAACCTAAGCAAAAAACAAATCTTTGTCTTCTGTCAGTTACATTAAATATAGATTGTGATCAGTAAACCATAAACTGTTGAAAAAAGTCAGGACAGAGAATCAACCAAAAGTGTGAATTAAACTATTCAAATTCCTTTTATCAGCTAAATTGGTTTGGACACTCTTGTGAGAACTAACTCTTTACGTGTTTTTTTTTCTTTTTTTTTTTTTTTTAGTTCTTTTGGATAAGCTGCAAATAGCCTGAGAAAAGGCTTTCTCATAGTATTTTGGCTATTCCCATTCTAGTCCCAAGAGGCACTGGGCAGTGTAAAAACAAATATATAAAATAAATTTTAAAATTGACTAAAAGCTCAAAATTGAGAGGTACATGATGAGAGGGTTGAGAAGAGGGGAGAAAGTGGAAGATGAGGTAATTATTTGATCTGAGAGGGCTGCCCTTTGCTTCATATAGGAAACAAAGATAGTGGTTGACAAGACCATAAAAACGTAAGGACAGCCCTGCTTAGACCAGAGGCTTGTCCAGTCTGGTATCTGAGCAGCAGCAGATGCCAAGTAAAAGGACGAGAAGAGGACAAGGATATATTTGTGCTTCCCTGGGATCTGTTCTCAGTGGCTTGTATTTTATGACTTTCTTGAGCCACAGACATCATCCCTGCATCGAGCTGTTTTGGAGACAGGCTGTGCAGGCCCTTTTCATGAGGGTGCAGGGAGACTGTGGGTGCTCTCATGTTCCTTCTACCTGCAATTTGGATGACACCTACCAACAGCTTTGCTATAGGATAAGCTGTGTATGAAAAACGTATGAATGACTTCAATTGCTTTAAGCTGGTCTTTCCACCTAGAGCAAAGTACAAAGCTCTAGTATCTTATTAGTGAAGAGTACCAAGCAGAAGCTTGGGTGATCTACGTGCTGGTATAGAGTATAGAAAACAAAACCACTGGAAGGAACGAGTGAAGGATGGATGGAAAAGCCTACAATTTACAGCTACTGTCAAAAACAGCTCATTTCTCTGGGCTTTGTGAGCAGTGGTGAGACCAATGGCAGCAGGGAGCTGACTCCAGGAAAGAGGTGTCAACACAGAAAAACACAGCGGCTACAACAAGGAAAAGGAATTATCTCTCAGGAAAGTGTTTAGTCAGGCTCACATTTGTGTGCATCTCTCCCACCAAGTGAAAAAGGCAGCCTGGTGTTAACCACACACCCCGGTGTCACCGTGAGCATCCTCCATCTGTTCAGTCAAGGCTGAGCTTCGTGAGGCAGAGAAGAAGGGTAGAAGTATCAAGATTGCTTAATCTTCCAATTCTTTTATTTTTCAAGTGTTTATTACTGTGTAATACATACCCAAATTGTAAAGGACTTTATTATTATTAAAATAGAAATCACAAAAAGTCCTGCCATTAAAAAAGAGGCAACATTTAAGTCACTAGTGTTAAAAGTGTAGTTTCTACCCTGAAGTCACAAGCAATCCCTTCTACAGAATGACACAGCACAGCAATCCCTTTGCTACTGTAAGCAGGAAAATGGTTGAAGACTAAACAGCCATAAGAGGTGCTGCTTCTGCCCTTGCACAGCTCTCTCAAGAAGGCAGGAGACTGAATGAACCCCATGGAACTTATAAAATGCTGCTCAGCAACACAGCAGGGTGTAGGGATCCTCCCAGATAAATCCTCTCCTTCCTTTTTTATGCTCAGCAGCTGGCCAGCAGGGATTATTAACTTCATTAATATCTCATGTTTAGTTCGAGCTTATAAATAGAGCTGCAATTATGCATGTATGTGGTCTCTGCAACTAAGTGTTCTTATCGCTGTTTCGCTCTGCCTTTCTTCTCCATTCCCTCTGTTTTATTTGCTTTTTATGTCTGAATTTAAACTCTAAGCAATACAGGTCAGAAAGATTTGTTTGTACAGTTAGCATGATAAGATGATTTTGTTCTAACTAGAGCCATTGTAATACACATTTAATACAGATAATAAACACTATTTATGGATATATATAAATGGTTACCAGTTGTACATTAAAGCACTTTTAGCACTTATGATACTGTATGATTACTGCTGCTTCTTCATGAATAAGAACTAATCTGTATTTGGATTTCCCTTGCTTTGTGTGTTGGGGGGGACACTAATGATATAAATAAAATAAATGGCCAGAAATTATTTTTATTATTATTATTTTTATTTCTTGAATATGAAAAAAGAAAATAAACTAAATGTTTTCAGCTCTGTTTCCCTCATCAGGGAAATAATGAAAAAATGCCTGTGACTTTGGTATTCTTTATAAAGTGGATAGTGGGTCATCTCACTTTGCTTGTGCCCTTTATTTGTCTGATCTTCTCAGAAAAAAAAGATATTCACATTTCCCACTATATTATAAGGTCTTGTTATTTGTTGCTGTCCTGCTCCATATAAAATATAAAATAATAATTTTGTCACTGAAAGAACAACTTTATAATATTTTTTTTCAAATGAGCAAACCCCACTTCAATAGCTTAATTATTTTGTGATTAGTTTTTAATACTTAGTGGCAGAATGTCAACAGGGCAGGAAGATGCTTGAAAAGTGGATGGAGCTCTCTTAAGCAGAGAGAGGAATTTGATCTGTGCATTCCATTTCCTGGATGAAAGCCCTAACTGTGCTATCAAAGGGTAGAGCCTCTTCCAGCATTTCATAAGTCTAACTGCCTTCCCCTTCTTCTCACCATTTTGAAAAAATTAGCTCCAAACTGAGTACAAGGTAAGTCGTTAATAATATTTTACAGTGATTCATATATATTTGAGAAGTAATACTTTTCATTAATAACAACTTTTCCATGAATTGAATCTACATGAACAAGTGATTTGGGGATCAAAAGCATACTTTGTTGCAAATAAGTGACTCAAGTGGAAAAGAATCATCCAGTGCAAACATAAAGTACAGAAGAACTTAATTCTCTCTTAGCTACCAAGTTTTCAAACTGTTGTTGGACTCCATCATTTCATACTGCAGATCAAGCATGATGACAATGTTGCAGAAACGTTGCTAAACAAATATTTTGATGTCACGAATTTAAGATGGGAAAAGTTTTATACAAGACAGTAAGGTTTAACTGCATCTATTTTCTTTATAGAATCATTATTCTATAAACCCTGAGATTTTGCAGAAGGTCTCTGATATATCCCATATAAATATTTCAGAGAGTCAGAACATGTTGTTATTTTTCCCTTTATAAAATGGCAGCCAGGATGCAGAATTCGACTAATGAGGCCAGAGCCAAAAATCTCTTGCAAGCAGTAACCCAACACTTCATATTTTTAAGAGGGCCTGAAATTGTGACATGGAGTGTTTGATATTACCTCAGGGTGTATTAAGGGTGTATTCCTGCACCCTTTCTTTTGAAATCAGACAGAGCACGTGAGCAGAATTTTAGGCCAGCTTGCAGATGTCTTTATATAAGCTTACATTTCTTAGAAAAATAAACAAAAAAAAAAAAAAAAAAGAAAGAAAGGAAAAGACATCATCTGTGTCTGTACAAATAGCTTGCTTCATTGCTGAGCTCCAGAAAGTGATTTAAAATGATTTGTATTCTTTCACAGAAGTCATCAGCTCCCTTAAAACTTGAGTCCACCACTTGAGCTTTGCTTTCTGCTATTACCAGACCAAAGATGAAGGATGAAGCTCTTCTTTGCCCCATGACATAAGAAGGAGGCAGGATGCTGGCTTCACAGGACGCATCCACTTCTCACTGACATGAGATATACACGGCCCTGCTCACTGCCTCCTCCTCCTCCATCTCTCGTTACACTAGTTCTAGGGCTCCAACAAGCTGTGAAAGTGTTTGGAAGTGGTCCTGGAAGGGCTGGGCTGTTGAAGAAGTGCTGTTCCATGATGCTCAGAAATAGCACAGTTTCTTATCATATCTGTGTTCTGCTGAAATGCTGCAGACGCATTTCTTCCTTCTGTACATATCTGCACAAATTCAATCTACTCAAATAATCAGAAATATCCATTAGGCATGCATATGTCCTTTGGATTAATGTGGAGGTGGAAAGGGAGAGGGAGGTGGATTGCTAACGCTAGAAGAATACCGGCAATCTTACAGTGATAAGTAATAATTGACTTTTCAGTAAGTCAGACATCTAATTGCATGGTTTTGTAGATTTAAGTGTAGCTTAAATAGCATTTTTACTTTCTCAAAGTAAAATTAACAAGTAATTTTTAGGAATTAGCACAATAATCATTAAGGAAAAGTTTAATGGAGTTTAATTAGCATAAAAATGGGAGGCAAGGTTATATGAACTAAATAGGTTTATGAAAGAAAATGTAAAATATAGAATCTGAAGAGAATGAGATCATCATATATAATTTTAAGTAACACTACAAATTTCAGTAGATAATTATATCTCTAAAGTACAGTTCTCTGGGAATTTTTAAATATATTTAGAAATATTATTACTGTCACTTCATAAAGGATAGAAGTGTTCAGAATGGAATTTTTAATGACTAAAAATGTTGTGTGCATGGCAACTTCTCTGAGTTCAGTGGCACAGCACAGATCTAGTGACTACTGTTTGAAACCCTAAAGCATAAACTAGAGATTTAACCAAGAGAGAGGGAAAACAAAGAAGAGCTTTCTGTGCAAGACCCTTGGAACAATGACAACAAGAACAACAATAAAAAAGCAAAGATTGCTTTCTGGAGGACTTCAGGGGTGTTAGTTTTCCAGATTCAAGAGAAAAAAACCTTATCTGCCCTTTTCTAAAGTTTCCATCAAACTTGGGTTCACCACTGCCGTCTTCAGGAAGTGTTGAGCACATTCAATCATTTATAGAACATATTTATGCATGACTATAAGGCTCTTAAAATCTAGGCTGTGATTTTTTGTGTATTTTATTCTTCCTCAAGAAGATACTCACTCTTTCTTCACTCTGTAACTTGCCAATTTCAAATGAAACAGGAGTACACAGAAAGAGATTAACTGAATATTGCTTTATAGCAATAAAAGGAAACAGTTCCAGTATCTTGTGTGATACACATCTGCAATTACTATTTAGTAAAGAGTGCAAATATATAGCAAATGAACTGATTTGCTTGTTAAAAGCCCATCAAAGTCATGATGATATGACAAAATGGCTCTAATGGACTCTTACCTCTATAACTGTTCTGACAGATATTAATATAGACAGAATTGTATTTTCCATCTCAGATTGCTTCTGAGCTTGCTTACAACAATTTTATTTTAAAACTTTGAAGAGCCTTCATTAGAAGAAAAATGTTTGGGACATGATACAAAACTAATGCATTATTAGCAAAACCTGAAATCTTGAATCTGTGGGAAGAGCATGCAGAAATCCACACTGAACACTTTGGTGTTGTTAACAAGATATCTACCTGTGGGACAGCTATCGACTGGTGTTATTTCACCTGTTTCACAGCTTGAAATGACACCACAAGTTAGCTAAAATAATGTCTTGGTCATAAAGTCAAGCTCTCAAAGGATAAGAAACACAGCAAGAGAGATTGCAATTGCCATGTGCCTAGGTGCTATGGTGAGATCCAGGAGATCTAGACCTCACACACTGTTGTAATGACTGAACTCTGGTTCTTGCTGGACTAATGTGCAACCACACCTGAGGAGGCTCATCCCGTGGTGAGGTGGCTGCTAAGGGCAGTAGTTCCCCTTTTTTGACACCACTGACAGTGCGCTGGATACGCGAGGCAAAAGGCATTCCCAGATTTGCCTTCTGGCACCTCTGAAGTTATAGTTGTATAGTTTGAATTATTGGATAACAAAGTGTGTGTTTGCAACAACCTGCCAGGTGATGGGACCACTCAAGCAAAGGCTTCTTTGGAGCATTGGAAGTGTGGCTGTTTTGTAGTTTCTTTTCTTGGGATTTTTGTATTTAGTACATTTTCTATCACTACAAGAATGACTCCTACATATACAACAAACAGCTTTTGAGAAGACCTTCCTTTTCGGAATACCTTCCAGCATCACAACTTGACTGGATTTTTCCCAACTTTTCAGAGCTTGATAACATCCAGATCTTGTATTCAAAGACATGAATTTAAAAAATCAGAACACTCAGATGTTTTTGCTCTAACATGTGCTGAGCATGTGCTCTCATCTTCACTGTGTGCAGAGATTGGATTTAGGACTCAGAACAAACTGCAGTGATAGTCAAATTTTGTTTGTTTATGTTTTAAGAAGCAACAAAAAATTCCTAAAGCAACAAGAGAGGCTTTTGAGGCACTGATCCATACAGCTACACTCCTAGGATTAGAAAATGTTTCAAAACTAGAGTTGCAGACAGCTGCGCAGTGCTAATATTAGGTCAGAGTGTCTAAAGAATTAGATAATATTGGTACGGCACCAAAGAGAAAGAGTGAGATGAAAAATGAGGGAGCTTGTTTATGCTCTTTATAACAAGTTCATCTGTGCAGCGTGGTATGTAGGGTTGTGCCTGCGTGGCCTGGCTGCACAGCTGGGCATGGCAGGAGCAGGCACGTGCCCCAGCCGGGATGCAGGGACATCCAAGGGCTAGTGCTCCACTCACACAGGGAGCTGTGTGCACAGGGCAGGGAGCATGCTTAAAGCACAGCTGTTCCAAGGACTATGACTTCAGAGCAGCAAAAACTCCATCCCTCAATGTTAATATTAGCCCCATCCCTCTTTTTGCCCACAGTTCTTAAAAGCAGGGATTCATGCAGTGCCCATGAGTGTGGAGACCAAAGTGAGGGTCCTCACTGGGACCACTACACGCTGCAGTGGTATCTGTAACAAAACGACGTGCTATAAAGCTCTGCCAAGTCTTTCTGCAAATGTTTGGCAACATTTGCAAATCACTAATAACATGTCCTAAATATTTAGGGCTTCCATGTGTTTTAAGGTCAGAGCAGATGAAACACTGTAGTACAAATACAAAAGAAGTTTGTGAAGGTCAACAGTTTTGAAAATCAGGCTGGTTTTATTTAAATGATTACACAGGAGACAAGCTCTTCTTGTCCTGTCTTTCTTCCCTGTAGTTTTGTGAGCACCTAAATAATTTTAATGGTAGCATGACAGCAACTAAAAATTAGACATTAACACATTTTAAAGCAAGAATAGACTGTTATTATTATCATAGAGTCTGATCTCCTATACAGATCATTAAAATTCACACGGATTCCTTCACTATGTTTCTATTCAACTACAGCATTTATTTCATAAAATCCAATCAGATCAACATCTGTCTTGATTTAAAACCATCTACCCCATTATTAAGCCACTTGGTAGGTGGTTATTAGAGCTGGTCATAAAATACATTTTCCACAACAAAGGAACTTGAGAGAATGTCCAGTTCTTTTGGAAATAGGGATATTGCCTTCCTGGGGAAATGCAGTTCAAGTAAATTTTGCTTTCATTATTTTCTACAAGCTAGACTATCCACCTGAATTACAGCTTCCAAAATACACTGTGGTCTTTACTCTTCTCACCAGAGGTGTAGGAGAAGTCCTACGTTATGGCAGAAGTTCTGTAAAAAGTAGTAGCAGGAATTGCAATGGAAATCCAGTTTTGGGGTGGCACTATGATCAAAACTGTACCAAAAGTCAGTATATATCCTGGATGGATACTTACATTTAAGATTATATGAAGAATAGAAACACTAATCAAAAATATAAAAATTAGATACAATACACAATCTTTTACTAAGGCTACCATTGTTTTTCTTTTGTTTTGTTTTGATTAAAAAACAGACAAACAAGCCATGCACAAGGTCACAGAAGACTGTGCTAGTGCCTAAAGCCAGAAGATTCCACTTCTGCTTGAATATTGGATTGATGTCTGAAGTTCCAGGCAGTTGATCTGTCTCTGAATAAGGTGTCAAGAAAAAGGGGAAAAAAAAACAAAAACCAACAATCCTGGATTATGTTGATGCAGAATTTGGGAGATAGATGATGACATTTCTCCTTTGGCACAGACTTCTTGCATAACTCCAAGAATGTCCTTTGGGTCTAGAGTCCTAGAAGGGCTTAGATACTCTGATGCAAAGACTAACCCAAACACTACTGGCCTCCAAACTGAGGGCCAAGGTTACTACCACAAGCTGTAAATTTCTCAAAGGCAAAGAAGAAAGCACAAATAGGCTCCAGAGAGGCAATACACTGAGCAGAGCACAGCCTAGAATAGCCAATAGGCTAGATTGAACATATTTTTAATTCTACCTCGTGCTAAGTCCGTATTCAGGGCTATTGAGGTGTGCACTCTTAACACAGGAATAACCTGGAGAGCAGTCTAACCTGGCGTGCCAAATCTCTTTAAAATTTGGTTGGACAGTAAGACAGACTTTTACAGATGAGTTGTATCATGCTTCCTGCTGTTGTTATCTCACATCTGGAGCTGGTTCCCTCCTCTGCTACTTCCCCTCTGTCCCTGCAAGTGCCCTAATTAGCAGCTATCGGAGAGACCAGGACCTGGGAATTTCTCACCCCACCAGTGAAGCTCTGGGATCTTGTGGAAAGTCAGGCCTCATGGGGTAAGAATCAGTGAGGGACCAAGTGTGGGAAGGTGAGTTTTCCACAGGGACTTGTGGCCAGTGGGAAGGTGGACGCTGCCCCAGGGACGTGTCCCAGATGGAAAGTGCTTAAGTAAAATGCAGCACATGGAGTTGGCCTTTGTAGACGAGTGCCTCAGTC
This sequence comes from Tinamus guttatus, assembly GCF_000705375.1. Next base: position 48,125 of record NW_010586807.1, read on the forward strand.
AGTGGGTTGGCCTTCATCTGTGATTTGACATCACTCTCCCACCTTATTTCTGATCCACTGATTCTTTAACGACTTTATATGGCTTGGAAAGCAGATTAAGTTCCTCCTGAAAGGAGAACTGAATGTGGATGTTTGCTTGAGCTTGTGCCCTGGCTGCTAAACTTGGATAGATGTGGGAGCTTCACCTGTAATTTAAGAGCAAGAAGCAGCCAAATTGGATCTTTCAAGACCTCTTAGACCAAAATGGGGGCAACAGATAAAGAAATTTCTGAATCTGGTATGGCCTCTGGGGCAGTATATGAGCCATGCTGCTTAGCTGCATTAAGACCTGGGACATCCCCAGAAGCAAACTGCCATGTGGCAAGGGAATATGAGACAACAACTGAGAATCTGAGAGGTTTTCATCCCTCCAAGGCTGATTAATGGCTGAATGGGAGCTTTGGGGATCACAGCTTTGTCCTCTGCATTCCACCCAACAGCTTTATTATTTTCTTGTAACTTTTATTAGTGTATTGGCTAGTCTTTTATCTCTTTGTGTCTCAGAATTTCATCTGTGAAACCAGGAGGATGGGCCTACTTTCACCATCAGCTGAGCTCTGGAAGAAAAGATATTACAGGTTGTGAGTCATTATTGTTGTCATTGGGACCACATAATTAAATTAAATGCTTAAAATAAAGCTGAAGAGGCATTCTGAGAGCAATATAAATCAATTCTCTCACTTAAATGGTGGTAGCCAGAAAAATATTTTTGGTTCATGCCTTTTTTATTTACAGTAGTTCTTTTTATGCAATGCCATATACTGCACACATACAGTTTTACATTCAAGTACAAAGCACCCAAAGTCATGCAACTTTAGTTGCTACATTAAAACTTCATGGAAGTTCCGTGAAATAGGTGGCTGGATGAGAAAAAAGGGAAAACATCTATCAACATCCCCACCGTTGACAAGAATGCAGTATAAGTTCAGGCTTTATGATGCAGAAGAGAATCGATGAAAGACAGAAATAATAGAAATGTTCCAACCATGGGAAAATCTTCGAGGGGAACTTTCCCTGATTAGGCACTGATGAATTTATTCATCAAGATTTTTCTACCATATGAGTTACCTCATATCTGCACTCACATTCTTGCTTAAAGGAAAACACAAATCCTTAACTTTTTTTTTTGTCTTAACACGACTTATTTTCTGATTAAGCCTATTTAGATTTTAAAATTCTATGAGCCTATATTTTCCTCTAGAATAAAGGTTCTGTAGTTTGTTTCCTAGTTTGGAAACTAGGGTTGTCTGTTTTAGCAGTACTTTTTTTAAACAATTGAATCGATTACATTAGAAGGTTAAGGAAAACCTCAGCTCTCCCTGTAGGATTTGCTCTGCTAGATAATGTAAGCTAAAATGCAATTTCCTCCCTCTATAGTTGCAAGTTTTAATGAAGTAGTGATTAAAAAAACCTGTACCTTTCTTATCCTAATATGGGAAAACTCTAAAGTCTATCTGTAAAAACTAGCAAAGCAGTGACATATGTTAGATCAGAAATGATATCCAAGACCTAAGGCAGTGAAATTTGAGCTATTTGGAATGGAAAAGATTTTCTGTCATGTTAGATAGAGCCTTTAGGTTTTCTTTGCTTCTTATTATTCTTTACTTAACTCCAGGACCTGTCTAAGCAGTTTTTTTAATATTCAGTATTCCTCACTTTTGAACTGAGGTATTAACAGCTTGTAACAAACATTTCTAGTTTCTCAGAATAATGATCCGCCAAAATAAGATGAAAGTTGATATTTATGGCCTTTTTTAAAAAGTTAAAGAGAAAATTGACATACAAACTAAATCCCCAAACCATGCTCTACTCACTCAAATTCCTATTTTTGCAAAATTTTGGCCAATGGCAGAAAACGAATACAGCAGTGGGTCACAAAAGCCTCACAAGCTTAGGAAACAAATACAATTTTTGTCAGATGACCTTCGAGAAAGTGGTCTTCAGATTTATAGTTTGTCCAGATAAACTCCATTTTAAATCCTAATATGGGAGTTTATAGGAGAAGTTCAAAATGAGAACTTTTCTTACTTAAAAGGCTGAGACCCCAGCTGACATATACTTTACTGCCTATAACTGAACAGATGTTTTTCACCACTGTCAGTAAATGAAAAACATTTATGAAGAAATGTCTATGCAAAAGTAGTCTAATAAGACAATTTCAAAGTAACACTCAAGTAAATGGAACTAAGAAAACAATTTTTATTATTATTTCAAGCTCAGCTGGTATGCAACCAAAATCATCTTAATCAAAACTATGATGACAGGGCATTTCAAAAAGCATATGCCTTTTTTTTTAATCTGGTAGTTTCAAATACTTTGTTTTCATATCTTGGTGCATTGTGAGGTGGGAAGTGGTAAAGAACATTCTACAAGCTGGAGTGGGAAAGTGGGGGCTATTTTACAAGCCAAGTTCACTCAAGTGCAGTTTTCCTACTTTTCGTTCCACCTTTTTGAACACTATGTCATATGAGCACACCCAATGTTCAGTCTTTGTGAGGAGCAGGGTTAAATGGACATTCCTAACGCTTACTTGGTTAGGAGAACAGGACACAGCACCTCTTGATGTACCATCCTTGTGCTGCCAAGAGCTAATAAGGAGCAGCTCAGCATCCCTTTGAGCTCTATCTGGACTTGGGCAAGCCATGCCGCAGACTGCAACCGACTGCCAATGCAGATTTTGTTTTGGGAGTAGCAAAATATTATGGGACATTACCGATATGTGACGAATCTTTGAGCTTCTGTTGTAAATATTATTTTAAATTTGAAGGATGAAGAGACTCCTGCTCTGTATGAGGTGTACAGTGTATGATTGATTTATGGAATAAGTGGTGCAGAAATGAATTTATTTACGAAGTAAAGCACCAATTTAAATGGACCTTTCTGTGCTTGCTGCTTTGTGAACACAGTGTACTGTAGACTTGGCTAATGTAAACTGCTAGCTGCTGTTTCTGCCCTTTAATACGTGCTTCTCAGGTTGATATGATTGCAGCTTTCCATTTCCTTAAAATTAAGTGGACAAAAAAAAGTGTTTAAACAAACATCTGACTTTGTTAAAATGGCAAATATAAGTTCATAAAACATATGCATGATGCTATCAGTAAGAAATAAATGTTCTCCTTAAAGCAGTAAATAAGGTTTGCTTGTTTACTACATGTCTACTGGTATAAATACACTTATAAAAGGTGCAAGAAAAATCCAAAGCATAAATTAACACTAAGATTAACGTGAAAAAGTAAAGTAAAAGGTAGAATTTTGGTGGCTTATCTGTTGCCTGCCCTCCTCTGGTTCTTTTTTTCATCCACTTCCCGTTTCTTCTTAAACATTATTGGTAGACTTGAGAGGAGGTAAATAAATGGGGTTTATTTGCCTTATTTGTTGATCTCCTAGGGAATCACTGCTAACCCCAGGTCCTCTGCAGCTGCAGGCTATGATGCTGCAGAAGATGCTGGAAAAGGAATGTGTCTTCTTCCTGCTAAGTTCTTTCAGGGTAACCAGAATTGCAAAGCTACATTTGCTTGTAGAAACTGTTGGAACATAAAAAAAAAAAAAAAAAAAAAGGACTTCCTTACTGACGTAGTATCCTGACGTCGACAGTGGTCAACAGCAAATGTCTAGGGAAGCGTGGAAGAACAGGACAACAACAGCTGATCTTTCATGATTGCTTTCCTAGAATCCAGTGATTTGTGTCAAGCACTTCCTGAGCCTGCAGTAACTTCTTTCTATTAAACCCTCTATAGGTTTTTCCTCCATGAATTTACTCAAAGCTTAACCTGTGCAAACTTTTGGCAAGCCCAACATACTCTGGAAATGTTACCTGTGCAATGTGTGAAGTATCTCCCTTGCTTATCTTTAGCTTGATACTCTAATTCCATGTCCTCTAGTCTTTGTATTGAGTCTTCTCATGCTAATGTGAGGAGTTATTATTTCACTCTGGAGTTCCTATAATGCACGTTGGGAACATCATTGTCAGACCTGGCAGTTCCTGTTCTTTTTGTCTATTTGTTCCATAACATCTACCAAAATCTTGATTAGCGACAGATTTTAGTGGCACAACGTGCTTATATAGAAGACTCTGCCATGGGAAGCTCTCCAGACTCCATTGTGATCACAGGTACAAAGAATCTACTTGTTTTTTCTTCTACAACTTCACATTTAAAATGTTAAAAATTCAAGATGATACTTTAACCCATGATGTTTAGGGTCATCTCACCTGACAGAAACTGGTGGGTTCTGGTAACTCTTGACTGTCACCCTAGAAGGCTTTCCATGTTTGATCATTCCATGAACATTTATTATTTTGCCATTCCATGAACCAGAATCTTTTTCTCTACCTTGTGACCTTTGTGTTAACTTTGTGAATTTGATTCCTCCCTTATGCATCCTTTCTATAGTGTCATATCTGCATTTTCCCCCCCAGTATTAATGTAATTCAAGTACTCCCCTTAGCAGAATGGAAAATCCTTCATATCATAGAAACAGAGATTTTTTGAGAGAGAAAAGTATAACATTCATTTTCAGAAATGAATGTTACTTTTCAGAAATAACAGAGCAGATCTTAGTATTCAAAGTTAGTTCAAAGTTAGTTAGGCCTTCATATAGACCTTCATATATTCACCAAATATTGAATTCCAGGTATTCATTTACTACTCAAGTAGGTAAGCATCATAGACTGGATAGTGGAAGATGCAGAGGAAAACAGGAGGGAAATTCCTCCAATACAATGTAGTGAGTAGTGAGTAGAAAGTGGATAGATAGGAGTGCAGAAAGACCAAAAGACAGAACAACAACAATGATAACAATAACAAATACTACAACAACAACAACAACAAAACAGTGAGGATATGAGTAGGTGAAGCTTTGAATCAGAGCCCTTTAATTCATGATTACACCACAAGCACAACACAGGTAGGCAGCACGTGATCATGAACTGCAGCAAAAACTTACAGTATGGGTGAGTTGGGGTATGTTTGAGTAGCAGAAGGGATAATAACATCAACCAGCATGTGCAAGGGGCAGGAAAAGAGGAATGATAGAGATGTAAGACACAGCTCTGGCCATCACTCACTGACAGACCTTAGCTCGATGTAGGAGGAAAAGCTTTTATCTAAAGTAAGGTGTGACCACCTGAAAAGTGCACAGTGAATAGATTTAGCAAAAATGTCCACAGAAAAACAAAACCCTCCCTTATTATGGGAAGTTTTACATAAGAGGGAGGAAATCTCAGCTGTCTTTTAATATTTCCATGCAAGAGGAGATGAGATTTTTGCATACAAAGGTCGGACCACAAGTCCTTGTGTAACTATAAATGTATTATGAATTAAAATAAATGAGCTGCTGACATGGGGAAAGCTGTAAACTGTAAAAAATGATTTTTACATTAAAATATACTTTTTTTTTGTAAATTAGTAAATCCAAGTTTTAAATTTCCTTTATCTTGAGCAATTGATTTTTTAAGTCTGGAACATATAGGCTTAGCAGTGCATGAAAGCTGGTGTTTGCGTTTGATCTTACCATCTTTCATGTCCTCCTACAATAATTCTAGTGAGTATATGCAGCTAGTTCAAGTATAATGTAATTTGCAGCTCATTTACTTTAGAGCAGAGCAGTCCACGCAATCAAAAGTTCTGGGATGAAAGCTGTTTGTCACATAAAAAAATACCAGCATTAAAGGGTTTTTTTTTCTTTTTTAACCAGTTGGCATATGCAAATGCATTATGAAAAGGGGAGAAATGTGGAATTAATGGTAAGGGAAAGCATGCATTCTGCATGTTCTTGCTATGCTCTGTTTAGATATTTCAACATTTCGTAATTTTGATCCAGCTTAAAGAAAAGCTTAAAATCTTCCCCCTTGCAATTGCTTGTAACAGAAAGATACCTTCTGGGTTTGTTTATTTTATTCAGAATTTTTTAAACTGCTTTGTGTCCTGTGTCATCACCAACAACTGTGAAAGGAATATATAAAAACCCATCAAATTTGAAAAAGTAGCACGTTACCTCCACTCTACCCATTTTGCTCCAATGTAAATCACTGCACAAGGAGCAAAGCAATAAAGACTGAGTACCACTGTTTTTCCAATACCTGACCTTAATTTTAAATCCTGCGTCTGGTGAGTCAGTTTCTGTCTGCTATTCTGACATTTGTCCCCCACTAATCATTCTGCACAATTCCATTAAAAATAGTATATATTAAAGCAGAGAAGTTGCATCTCTCAGGATTAATTTCTCAGTTTCCAGCCTAAAATAGCATAATGTCTGGGGAAAAAAATGAATTAACATCTAAGCTCAGGAGACTTAGCTAGCTAATTGCTAGTTAAATTAGTTAGTGTGTACCATTCCTCAACATATGAGATACCACTCACTATGTTTGAAGCTGCTATAAGATATTGTACCATCATTTCTCTGATGATATAAAATCCAACCAGCTATGTGCTTGCCCCAAAAGGAACAGTGTGATTTATAGAAATTTTAGGCTTGAACAGTATTTATACGGTTTCATAGCCAAATGCTTCATTTTGTTCCCAAATGGAGACACTGGGACTACTGCCACTGATCTCAAAGGGAAGAGGATTGGGCCACAAACAGAGCAGTGAGGAAAACTAGGTAAGAATTGTTTTCCCTGAGGGGTCAATGATTCCAGGGTTGAGTATCCTCAATATTCACGTCACCTACCCAAATCCCAAAACACTCAACTATCTCTGTAGAATCAGAACAAGAGTTTTCTGAGTTAGTTCTCAGGCTTTGATTAGAACTTGATAAACAAAAATTCAGGGAATATGGAGCAAGATCCTGCCCACATGCATTTTTTCCAGATTTCAGCAAAATGCAAACATCTAGGGTCTGGAAGCACTTTATTAAATCTATTCAAAACCAAAATTGGTAATATTCATCTTCTGAGTAAAACCACAGTAAGTAGTGACTTTTCTCCTCTCCTCTCCTCTCCTCTCCTCTCCTCTCCTCTCCCCTCCCCTTCCTTTCCCTTTTCTTTTTCTTCTTTTTCTTTTCCTTTTTCTTCTTCTTCTTCTTCTTCTTCTTTTTCTTTTCCTTTTTCTTCTTCTTTTTCTTCTTCTTTTTTCTTTTCAGAATGAATCTCAATGAATCTCTCTGTTTTTCACAGAGCTTTCTGGATCCTGAATGGGTCAAGGCAACTAATCTCTACAGGCAGACAGAGCACCCAACATTTTCTAACTTTTCATGGTGCAGACAGGTGCCTGCTCACCAGGCTGCCTTTCTTCACTCACTAACACCTCTATTCCCTGCTCACCATTGCCCCACTTCTTTCTGCTTTTCAGATATTTTAGTGTTCACTGTTGGCACCTGAAGTGGTTGGTATTGATTTTCTCAGGGAACATTCCTGTGGATTACAGTGGCTTGTTTCTCTCAATATACATGCCTTTAATCCTCCTATTATGTGGGAAAATTCTTTGTACAAATTTTATGAATCCATTCCTGATTGTCATGTCATTCAATTCATATTTCACTGTACTCTTAAGCCTCACTTATTACTTTGTGTTATTGAATTTTTCTCTTAATGGAGACAGCAATTTTAGGCTCTTTAAAAGTTTGATTACACTAAAGATGAAATTTCCCCTTCTGGTCTCCTGGGTAGACTTGAGCTAAGCAATATAAATCAAGTCCTGTATTGATAACTATATTAATCTCGTATCTCTCTCTCTCTCTCTTTTTTTCTTTCTCTCTTCCTTTCTGTGTATCCCATTAGGGTAATGGTTATTCAAAGTTCTTGACAGAATGATACTTTGAATCTCTAAAACATGCTAGGCTTCAGTCTGCTTTCTGAGTGGCAAAAATAAAAGCTGGTGTAAACAATACTCCATCATAAGGACACAAAAACTAATGCAAGTTACCTTAAATATTCACTGCATATTTATTTGGGTCTATTCCAAAGTTTAAATTCATACAGCATTAGCACTCAAGCTTGTGACTATATTAATGCAATTTCTTCCCTTCTCCCCTTGCCAAGATTAGGGTGACCTGGACTTTTCATCTTTTTTTATATCACTCTTTAGAACAAGTCTTAATTTTCCGCTGTTACTGGAGAAGAGCCCAGTACAAGGGTCCTGATACAAATATGCCCAGATTACAAAGCAGAGAAGATGCAGATTTTGTATACTGGCCTAAAATCTGCCTTGTACCAAGAAAAGGTTTCACTGAGCAAAAAGCTGTAGAAAGTAAAGCTTAGAAGAGAAATTCTCCCCTCTGACAGAATGTATGAATTTTTGAAAATCCTCAAATGGAAAATTTTACCCCAAAGCTAAATATTTGTATTTCTTAAAAAAAAAAAAAAACCTTTTTAAAATGAAATTTTCCATAAAGGCACTCATTCCGTATAGAAAACGTCTGTGTGTGGGTGTCAAAAAAAAGCCAAAATATCTCAACAAATATTTTGCCAAGGAACAGTAACTTTGATGCAAAAATTTGAAGAGGGACTGTCCAACACAAAATAGGGTATGGGTCTGGAAAAGACTTTGAGAATTATAAAAACGTCCTGTCGGTTATTGGTACACAGAACCATTTTACATAATCTTTTTCACAAGGTTGACCAGATTTTATCTCAAAAAATAAATACTTTTTCTTGCCTTCACTATAAAATACTCATCTAGAACAGTTACCTGGCCAGCAATTCCTACATTTCCTCTCATCAAGGTCAATCCACTTGCTTTTCTGCCAAATTTAGTCTAGCTGGGTCCATTCTTTGGTGACATTCCATCCTAGTTGATGTCTTCCCAGGGGACAGCTTATCTCTGATACACCTAGATGTTCATTCCTACCTCTGCACCTGTTGAACTCACCACCCTCGAGTGGGGATTGCTAAACCTCCACACGATGCTCCAGGTGAGACATGACCAGTCCCCTGTGCTTTATTTAGTATCATTACTTTTCTAACTCTACAGCAAATCTCTCTGCTGTGTGTCCTTAGGCTGTATTTCCTTTCCACAGCAATGCCATGCTCATACTCATGTTTGCCATGTACCAATGAGTCCACACAGATTTTCTGTTGTTGCTCTTTAGTTTATCTCTAGTGAAAATCCTTGTTCGTAGTTCTTCAGCACATGACCATCTACTCTGCACTATCAAATTTACACTTTTTTTTTTGTACTTCATTTTCAGTTGATCCGGTTCTGTGAGATACCCAGACCATGCTTGTTACTGAGAACATTTGAGTCATTAGCAAATTTTAGATTTTTTTTTCAAAATGAAAATAATTACTGAAAATATCAAAAGAGGACCCCAGCCTTGTCTGAGGTCTTCACTGTTATCTTCCTTTTATCCTCCTGTTTACATTTCAACGTGGGCTGTCAAGTCCATTTAACCCCATTTTTAAACACATAATAAATGTTGCACTAAGCCTCATCATTTTAATTTTAACTAGTAATTTCTGTGGCAATACATATGTAGGTATAGTCTACCTAGGGTAAAAATGACCCCAGGTAGACCTAGGTGACCCTTGTGCCATATCCAAACTGAAATCTTCCCTACTACAGACATCTCCTTAATTAAACCTTTTAAAAGTCCAGAGCTCAGCATACATAAGAAAAAAATAATTATTTTACATTATTTCATATAATTTCTTCATATTTCTATTCCGCAGAGATACATTTTGGGATAGCTAAACTATTTTTAAATTGAAGAAATATCATTACAAATCACTGTTAGTTTTCACACACTGTGTGGGAATTTCTGGCAGCTGCATACCCTCACTTTTCTGGTCAGGAATATGCACTTTTTGGATGTATTTAGTACGTTGCCATTAGTAGCAGTTTTGCAGACCATTAGAAAAAAAGGAACAGTTTTGGAAGCAATTAGTGCAGCAGACACTGTCTTAGCTATAGCCCCTTCTTTGTGCCTCAAGACAGTATGGAAGAGAAAGGAAAGGGTGAGATGGCACTTAGGGATGGCCTGTGCTCATGTACAGCATTGCTTCTCTGTCTAAGAAACAAGTACAGAGTTCAGGAAGATTATGTAGACAAAGGATGACCTCTAATGACTGCAAAACTTCAAAACAAGTAGGAGGATTTCACTGAACATCTGCTGGAGCTGCAAATGAAGTCTATTGATGAGAGTTTCTCTTGTTTACTCAAAGGAAGCGTATCATCCTCACCTCTGACTTTAACTCCTTGGACTTTTGCTGCAGATGGGTCAACTGTTGCACTTGTCCAACTGGAGCGCTGGGTTTCTCCCTAGGACAGTATTGTAGGCACCAGGAGCTGCGGGAAGATTTGAATTCCCATTTGCATTAGTAGGACACATTTCGTTTGCCCTAACTCTGGCCTGGAACATACAAAAGGCCCCTTCACTGTTGTGCCCCAGTCTGATCACTGGAACAGGCTCCATAAGCTCACCCGTGTTAACAGTTCAGAGAAATTGCTGATGCTAAAATTTAGGGGAATTTTCATCCAGTTTCTCTAACTGGATGGGTATATAGGGTACAATATACCATATACAATATCTAATATAGGGTACAAACATGAACATTAAAGGCACAAACAAAAATCCCCTTTTTCTTGGAAACCCTCTTTTTGTTTCCATAGCTGATTAAAACTTTCCCTAGACATTTAGACTGCAGGGGAAAAAAAAAAGCCTAAAAAGCCTAACCTAATGCAGGACGACAGTACAGTGTTCATTTGGGAGATTAAGATTATAAAGTTAGTGTGAAGAGCAATCCTTCTGTGCTTAGTGCATTCTGCACAAAGTCAGAGAAAAAAATATCTCTGAGGTCTAGAAAACTAGACTAGAAACTCATAAAATAACTTGAGCAGGTCAAGAGATAGCCACTCCTGAAAGAGACACTTCTAAGTCTAAGATGATTTGTGCACACGCCTTAAGTAAAATCCTTGCAAGTTTTTACACACTGTTCGGAGATTTCTGGCAACTGTATGTTAGACATTGTGTAAACAGTAAATGTTAGATGATTGAAGAAAAGAAAAACTTCTAAACAATGAAAGCAAGGCTTTTTTTTTTTTTACTTAAAATGTATGACAAGAACATGATTTATGGAGGAAATACAGATTGTCAGAACATCTTGAACTACATGATTTAAATCAGGATTCATCTTAAGAGGGCTTAAGACAGTACAGAAAACTGTCAGCTTCTTCTCCAGGGTCCTGACCAAAAGTCCTATTGGCCACTTATTCCACACAGCGTGTGCAAGAGGAGTCCAAAGAGAGATCTGGACAGGCAGAAAGTCCCTGTAACTGTTGACTGCACCGACATGTACCTCTCCTTAGTAGTCTCAGTATTTTTCCAATAGTTGGAACTGGAGCAAACTTTTTAGCTGCTATAGGAGCAGAGTGCTTGCAACACCTTGGCACTGCTGATCACTATTCCTCGCCACTAAGCTTCCCATTTTCATTTCTTATATATAGCCCCTTTAGGGCTATATTGACCTTGAGGGCTATTTGAAGGCTATATTGAGGGCTATATTGAGGGCTATATTGAGGGCTATATTGAGCTTTTAGGGCTATATTGACTTAAAATCATAGGCTTTTTTTCAATCAAATTTCATCTACTTCTTTACCACCTCCTTTGGGAAGGTATATCCTCCTTTGTGGATACAGGAGTTCCTCACCTTTTCTAGACTCTGTCCTTTTCCTCCATTTCCATGCCTCACAGGTGATACCACAACCTCCAAAAAATCTTTGCTCTTTTTTTTTTTTTTTTTCAAATTTACCAAGTCATTCTTGGAAATGACATAAAGCCTGCACCAACTGTCTAAATTTATATGCCTCCCTGCTTCCCTTGTAATGCTGTTTGTTCTCTGCTGCATAAGTTTATCAGTCTCATTCCCCTATGTATCAACAGCTGTGTTAACTTCTTTTTTGCTTTTTTTTTTCCCCTTCTACATCAGCAATAACAGAGAACTGAACTGTGCTGTGTTTAAGTGAAAAGAACTTAAAGTGTATTTTCTAGGCTTCATCCATCAATAATTTGTATATATAAAAAAGCACTTAGCTACATTAAATAAAAATCTTATTCTTTGATATATCTTTCATCTGTTGTCTCTTTCATGTCAAAGAGTCATTGGTAATAGTGACAGAAGAGAGGGCCAGGAAATCTCCAATGATTTTTTTTCACCTCAAATTGCTGATTCATTGAAAATGAAACATCACAAAAAGTCTGACTCTTGGTAATGTTCTCATAAAGCTCACAGCTTCTTTGCCAGTTCTGAAATACATGGCCTTATACCCTAGATACCAGTTTCTGTCATTCCACAAAAGGAATAATGATGACAGTTCCCAAGACTGTTTCTACACAGAATGTTAGCACTAATTTGTTAATTAGATTCCCAGGATACTCAGCTTCAACTGCCTAATGAATCATTTGCTTTAAGTATCAAACACGGGGTTTTGGTGTCTGGCAACCCTTGTGGCCTCAGCTCCTGACAGCCTGCCTGACGGCAGGGACTAGTGTTGAGTTCCTTTTCAATGATATCCCAAAGCTGTAACCAGAACTTGGTTCTTAATGTAGTAAGAGAAATTCTGTAGCTGTAATAAAAAATTACAAAAATGCTCACTTTTGTGCCAGAAGTGTCCTTTATATATATACATGAGAGAGAGCTGGGTGAGGCAGGTGGCAGAAGACTATTTAAGAGATAATAGCATGTTACTCAGCCACTTCTAATATTTGGCACTTAAATTACAGCACATGCAACACACCAGAAAGAGGATTCCAATTTATTCTCATTTTCAACTAAAAGCCAGCACATAAACTCTGCTTTTTCTATGACAACAGGCATGGGTCAATGCCAATGCTGCTTAATTATGTCTTTTATTAGCCTTGTGAGGCAAAACCAAGGCTCATGCCTGGTATAAATTGCCAGGCCATAACATGAGGTCACCCCAACCACTGGGTCTTCTACTGAGGCCTCAAAAAAAAAAAAAAAACTGCAAGGGGGGTGGATTTGCGCATACAGATGCCTATCATCTGCCCCATGAAAAGGCCGACTGCCATCACCAACCATGGATGGGAGGAGATGAGTCTGAATTTTGGAGGTTTGGGAGGGCAGCAGGACCAACGGTGTTGGGATGGACCCTCCAGAGGTGTCTGTGGGAGGTGAGGGGGCTCCTCTGCTTCCTCGGGAAGTGTCCATGGGAGATGAGGAGACTCCTCGGTGCGCTATGGACATGATGAGGGAGCTCTTTGGGCCCCTCAGGACACGTCTGTGGGGGATAAAGAGGCTCCTTGGGTCTCTATAATTGTGTCTGAAGGAGACAAAGGGGCTTCTTGGGCCCCTTGGGCCCCGTCCATGGGAGATGAGCCATCTCCCTGTCCCCTTTAGGATATGCCTGCAGCGGATGAGGTTCTTCTCAGGTACCTCGAGATGTGTCTGCAAGAGACAAGGGGGCACCTCAGCCCCTGTAGATTTGTGGGCAGGGGACGAGTGGGCTCCGTGGGCCCCTCAGGACGTGTCCCGGGGGACAAGGAGGGCCTCGGCTCCCTGTAGACATGACCGCAGGTGACATGGGCCACCCTCTGAAGGGAACTAGAGGTCCCGGTGCCCGCGGCGGGCGCCGGGCCGGGGGGGAGAGGAGCGACCGCCGCGGCGG